>NKCI01000037.1:0-277092 GCA_003946985.1 Fusarium duplospermum | reverse complement strand
TGTGTTGCGTGTCCCTCGAATCGATGTCTTCTCTCTGATCATGTCTCTCTCTCTCCCACCCACACCACACACACACACACACACACACACATGCTTCCAAAGGGCTGACGGGACGGCACAAATCAATCTGATCTGCCGCCTTCCCCCACCACTAGAAAGCCAAAGCCTGGGAAAATCCCACCACCCACACCCATGGCTCCCCCTTCCTGGATCTCTCTCCTCTCCAACCCCTGCGCCGGTCAGCTCTTCGAAGTGGGTGAAAGATGGGTTGAAAGTCAGATGGTCGCAGTTATCACATGGAGACGAGGAGAAAACCGCAGGTGATAAGAGCACAACACCACAAGGGCCTGAGCCTAAACACCATCCACTACCACACACACACACATTCATACACAAAGGAGGGGATAGAATAACAAATCCCTTCTCATCGGCTGTGCGGCTAAGGCGTGTATGGGATGGGATGGGTTACGTGCAGCACGCGGTGCGAAGTCGGCGCATGAGCGGACCGTAACCGGACAGAGAGGAAGGAAGACCAAAAGTTGAACCGGATTCATTTCTCGTCTGATGGTAAAATAATATCCGGCCAGCAAAAAAGAAATCAGGTTCCCTGGAGGCGCAGCGGCCGCACGCTTCCCCAGTTTATGAAATGATCGTGGACGCATATACTTTCAGGGCGCTCCAGCAAGAGAGTGGGCTCTGAGTTTCAGGGTGCAGCGCCTTGGCCTCGAGTTTATCGGGCAATGGAAAGCCACCAGAACCTGGACCTAACCTTCTGGAGAGGATGGAGACGGCTTGCTTGGATGACAAGTCCCTGACAAGGCTCGCCTCATCCCCAGACTCTCTTGGTTGTCAGGGGTGGTGGTAACACAAAAAAGCAAAGAACCGACGTGGAATCCAAAAAAGCTCGTAAAAGCAACTGCAACATTGGGGGGGAGGGAAGGGGCAGAAAACTTTTGGAGTGGCACGCCTCAAAAGCTCTGCATCACGTCAGCCTGTGAGGCTTTGGGTGGTGGTGGACTTGTAAAGCTGAGCCCAAAGGCGCAGCACCCCCTGATAAGTTGTTTGCCTGTTCTCGTCTCCCCTGTGGCGGCTTTGTTTGATAACAGGGCCAAAGCGGCCGTTCCGTCTTACAATCAAGAAGCTCTTCTCATCCAAAGACGATGAACCACGTAGGACGGAGAAAAGAGGGCTGGTTGCGCGTCCCCCTCCCCCCATCCAAGAACCCAAGCCTCTTACTCTTCCTTCTTTAGAAACGCCGTACAAGTTCAGGGGTGCAGCTATTTAGAATTTTGGCAAAGGCAAGGGGAAGCAGCGTCATTGGGTGGATGAGCATTGGGGGCGTACGGTCATCATGTTTGTGCGTTGTGCCTCTTTTTTACCCCATGGGCCAGTTGAGTGAGGCATCCAGCAGGCGCACACGTACGGCCATCCCGCCTGTTAATTGTTGGGGATGGATCAAGTGTAGACCAACCCTGCCCTGGGTAAAGCAAAGCACAACACACGAGGTAGGTCGGCCGGCTCGTAGGGCCGCTCCACGGTCTCGGTCTCGGGCCGGGATGGTCGGTGAAGGTGAATGGGAGGGGAGGCGTTACGCGCGGAGAGTCGCACAATGGGGCGTATCTCTTGCTCAATCCGGCCGCCCTTCGTGGGCTGAGTGGTCGAGTCGAGTGCTGGCCCCCCTGGCCTCCCACGATAAGCAGTCCGGTTTAATTAGAAGGCGGTCCAAGATGCAGCACAAAGCACCACACGTGCGTCCTACATACCACCTACTGTACATGTACAGTACACCGCCAGAACTGGGGCTGGCGAATGAGGGCTGTGCCGGAAATCGGGAGAGAATAGAAAGGAAAAAAAAAAAAGGTGGTGTGAAGAAATCTTGGGAACCCAAAGGAAGGAGAAAAAGGGAAGCCCATGTTTGGTCGGTATCTAGGCGAGTGTCAGAAATCCGGGGGTGGTGTGTGCGCGCGAAATGCGGGTGTGTAGCCGCCGCCGCTGGAATTTTTTCCCTTTGGCTGTTGCTTGCTTGCTTTTTGGAGGGTGGTATTCGCGGGGCAGAAAAGAGAGTGTAAAAAAAAAGCTGGGGTTGGAATGGGCGCATTTGGCTGGTGGATGAGCGATGACAACGGCATGTCGAAGACGTCAAGTCTTTGTCGATCTTTTCCCCTGACAAGAAGGGGAAAACAATTTTCTTTTTGTTATCACGCCCGTTTCTCGAGTCATCGTCGTCGTGCCCCCCGTTAATGACGATGATGATGTCTTATCTTTTGGGGTTTCCGGGGCCCCGGAGGAACGGAGTCTCTTATGTTTGACTCAGGGGCAGAGCATTTTGGAGCACATTGTGCGTCAGTTTGCTTCTCACCCAGACCAGGGCTCAAGATTGAATTAATTGAATGGATACCCTCATCACCATGCAGGCAGGCATGGTTTTTTTGTTTGTCCCACGTCCAGCTGCGGATAGCGGCGGCCGCGGTCTGGGGGAGTGTGTCTGTGTGTGTGTGACTGTGTCACCTGGGGATGGACGCAAGCAATGCTGGGTGGGCAGTTGAACAACCTGATCCTGAATCCCGGTATCCTGATCTAGCATTGGAAGTTGACCACCGCCAACAAAGAGACCGCCGGCCCGCCTCGACGACGAGAACCGAGTCATGGGAGCGGCAGATCTCATACGGGCCGGAGTCTTGCGTGGGGTTGGGGGTTGTCTCCCGGACTTTGAATGCCATCAGAGTTGACTAGTCAAAAGACTTGGATAGAATATTAGCCGGGCGAGACCAGAGGATAACATGCCAATCTTGATCTTGAACACGGGTCAAGTCTCGGGATCAGCGTGTCTCACGACACAAATAGAAAGGAACTCATTTTTGCTCATTGTGTAGAAGATGCCGTCAAATGGCTGGCTGACCCGAGACCAATTCACTTCAAAATTCCTTCCCTTGTCTTGCGGGGGTGGAGTTTGTTGTCGGTTGAATGCGCACTCGAGATCGGCCATCGCTTCTCATGGATCATCCCGCCTTGCGTCGCGCGGTTGAGACGAGATGAGCAAGCGGCAGAAGAAAAGGGAGGGAGCTTTTGTTCTTCAAGGGGCGTGCGAGACAATCCTTTCGTCCTTTCTGAATTTCTAGGGAAAGTGGTAAACGCCCTTCTTTCCTTTGCTCCAGACCTATCACCTGCCTAGGTAAGACTTGCCTAGCCAGGCAGGAAGGTTCTCGATGCAATTTATGCGCCCACTTAAGCGCTACCAAGATTCTTAGTCGAATCGCAGTGAGAAGGGTCTCACTTGGCCGATCCCTTATCTTGTCATGCTCACTCACATTCATGTCCTCGGTCGATAGACACCGAGACTGACTCGTATCCTCACCTCGCCATCATTTAGCCGATTATTTCAAAGAGTAATCGGCGTACTGAGAAAGAATAGCCACTCTGCCTTTGTGGAGCTATCCGCGCAAAAACCCCAGACGATCGGCAAACGCCCGCAGACAGCTAATGACACATCTCCCATGCCCAGAGCCAGGCCAGGCAAGACTGACTGTTTCCACAAAAGAAAAAATAACCTGTAAGTTGCGGTACCTGAAATCGGACAATCTAGCCCGGGACGGAGCGCTGATCAGGGCACCCTGATAGCGAAGAAAAGACCGGGCGGCGGTCCAGTGTTTTTCCTATTGGCGCTAGTTCGATTGTCAAGCGACATTTGATGCTCCTCGTGGCCTGCTTTGCGATGCCCATGGGATGGGGCTGCGGATACACACGGCATGAGCATGAACAGAGCGTGAGCGTGCGAGCGGCCGTTCATCCACACAGACGGGGCGGGCCAGGGAGTTCTAGCGGCTGGGAAATGAGGCCTTCTGAGGCTCCTCTGGCGAAACCGAGAACTGGATCAGGTCTCGGCTGGCAAGGGGGCTTTGAGGGCGAGGGCAGAGAGAGATGTCACAAAGCGGACCCAAGAATGACGACAGGATCCTCCAGCGGCATCGACGAGAAGAATCTGACTTCGTGCTGTGTACCTCTACGGGCTCCATCCATCACCTCCAGCTCCAGACAATGGATGGATGTGTCCCCCACGCCGCGCCCCGCGAGATGCCAGAACAGCAGGGGTCAGCATGGGGAAGATGTCCTTGCAAACAACGATGCCCTTGCCAGACAGCTCCATCTCAGGCCCCAAGGGGTGTGGGTAATCGCACGGGGGTCCTCTGGTTTCATGCCCACAGGCTGGCTCCAAGCACCGGGTTCACCAACAAACACCTGGTGCTGTCTCGGCCTCTGAGAGGTTTATGCCGTTGAGCAACCCCCATCCATCATCGTCTCATCTTGCGCCGGGACTGCTCATGCTGACAATGAGACAGAAAGGTATCCATCCGCACGTACAGTACGGTAGACCTACTCGCTGCGGCTTGTATGCCGGGCGGGTTGCACTTCGATGCCCGACGGGCCATGTCTGAGTATGCACAGATTGCCGTGAGCAAGTTTGCTAGGACAAGTGCCAGGCAATGCACAACATCTCCCAGGTGCCCAAGGCAGTTGCTTGCATAAATCGCAACCCTCTTGTATCTTCATTTGATGAGAGGGAGACAGAAACCGGCTTCCGGCTAGCGCACGTCGTTGGCTGCTGACAAGTGCAGCGCGCCCGACGTGTTGGACAGCCCAGATTGCCTGTTCCCTGCCAGAGCATGGCATGGCTGCGATCCTGTCGTGTACGTCCCGTCCCGGCAGACGAAACCAACACCGAACGTGGTCTTTGCTTGGCGTGGGAGACGACGGGCTTTGGTCCTACGGGCGTGGGAGGGAATCCAACGTGACGGGACAATCTCCCACGGGTGGTTCGCGCATCTGACTATGGAGTATGGAACAGGCATTACACAATTTCACATTCTGCCTACGACCTCGTCTGATACCTGGACCAGGACCAAATGGTGCAGCTCTTTGCATCTACCAGCCAGGTTCTCGCCGTTGATGCCCAAGGCGGCCGCAGCGCAGGCATAACGACAAAGAAGCTCCGTGATTGCCCCATCTCGCTTCACGGGCTTATTGTCAATCAATGACACAACCTTGCCGTGTAACCAAGAGCCTCAGACCGCACGTCCTTGACTGGCCATTGCGCAACCACTAGCGATGAGATGGATGGCTTCCAGTTACGCCCGGCCGTCTGAAGGAACGTGATAAGACTCTGAACTCGCAGCATGTGCTTTGCGGATACTGAGGAATCCATCTGCATGTGCTCAATCGCGGAACCGGGAACTCTGGGGCCATGATGGATCTTGCGGCCGCGCAATATGGAGCTTATCATGAAGATTGAGACCGTGGTTGGGGATCCATCAACCATACAAGCCTTGTTGCGCCGGAGCGTTGTGGGGATGGCGGAAGCAAAGGACCAAACATGGACGATGTGTGGTGAGATTGTAACGCGTGTTTAGGACCCTGAGGCATCCAAAAGTGAGGATTGATGGGGTCTTGTTGAGCCGCCATCTATTGACAAAAAGCTTTCCGCAGGACTGAGATTCTCACCGTCAGTCGGTTCCGCCGGCAGCGTTCTGCCGCATCACGGAGTTACATGCTACATGCTACCTATTGTTGGAACGTGCTTTAACTATTTGTCACAATCACATGTGAGGAACCATGGCTAGCAGGTACGTAAACTGAGGAGATGTTGACTAACAAACTCGACGTCTTTCAGAGATTGGAGATGCACGTTGAGGGTGTAGCAACCCCGATTGGGCTGTCTTGGCATGTGATAATGCTTGCGCAAGCTCTGGAGTTTTTTACTTTATCGAATAAGTGATGAGTCGGATCCTGAGTGATAGTCCATGACGAGAGGGCTCTGACTGGGCTGCTGCAGAGCCGTTGACGGCATCGGCATTAACCAAGAGCTGCCTTGACTTGCACACCATTAGCTTCAGTCAAGAACAAGCTGCCGTGGGCGCATCCAAGATCGGAACGTTCGGACATCACGGACCACATCCCGATCTAATCAGGTACGGCCGGCATGAGCGTGGTTGACGATTCTTTCAGCCTCAATTCCAGGATCACCTCCCCGGATGTGCTGGTGCTATTTGCTAATATTTTAGCTCCCAACAAACCGGGGAACTGAACTACCAAGGTGTTCGGACATGCGGAAAGCCTTCACCTCTAGAGCTTGCACATGGCGAATTAGCCCTTGCAAGCTTGGCTGACGGGCTCGTATCATTCTCGGTCAGAGTCCAGACGCTCGAAACAGCCAAGGAGGGCTTGCGTCAAGTCAAAGCCACCACGCTGTCCTCTTTTTACAGGGTCCAAGGCTAATCCAAGGTGAGCTCGCCAGTGAGGAGCAAGCACGTTCTCAGCAGGGATCTTGGAGCTATCCAGGGTCTCTTTCTCTTCTCGGAGGAAGACGGAAGATCCGAGGAGACATCGGAAAGGGACGGTCACTAATCAACCCCTTTACGGGTGAATCAAGCTCTCCCGATCAAAAGCCAAGAGATAACGTCAGTTTTACGGGGCCCGTGGGGAATTGAATGAATGAAATGCTGGAGGATGAGTCGCGGGACCGCAGAGCCGCTCGACCGAGGCTCGCAATTGCCGGTGCAACATTGCTTTGGCGGACGCAAGACGCCGGGCATAGACCGAAATGTCTTGAATGGCGGTATCCCGAAGTCACTGAATGGGAGACCGAACCCCCGAAGACAAGAGACAAAGATCGCGGATCCGACTTCGGATCATGGGCTCTCGTCTAGTGGCAAACCTTTGACAATCAGCCTTCTGTTCATTTCCCCAGATTTCACTCCGCACGCCCTTGCCCCAGAAAACGCCGATCGCTGAGCCGCACAAGGCGTGGACGTATGACGAGTGTGGAGGATGGCTTCGTCGAGGAACTCTGTCCGGTTCCTCGCAAGGTTTCGCCGACTGTCGACACTTGGAGATGGTACGATTGTTTGATTATGTAAATGAATAAGTTCTTGAGACGGCGGTAGTGTAAGTGTAGTTCTCAATCTGGGTGTCAGTCAATAGAAGACTACGGAGTTACCTACCCAACTCCTCAACAAACAAGTCAAACCAAACTTCCAGCCTCGAACTTCTCTGACGTCGAGAGGCTCCAATGCGGCTCAAGAAACCCGAGGTTTGTTGGTTTGTCCCCCGCATAATCACATGCCTTGGCCGTTCTTGGGGGAGGGTGGAAATGCGGCCCGTATATCCCACAACCTCGCCGCCATGAGCGGGATGCCGAGGTGATGCCGTGCACCGCGTTGATCGAGGTGTTTTGTAAGTTACGATGAATATGTGATTCGGCTTTGTAGTGCTAATTGGGAGTTTATGGATGGGGGGTGGAATCTGAGAGTCCATGGTGATGTGAACAGCTTCACGGTCAGGGTGTGTTGTGAGATGAGGCGTGGACGAGAGACCCGAAGTTATTCCCGGCCTCGGATAGAGCGGTCGATTCGGCATGAGGGTTCATGTCACATTGTAGAGTTTTACGATGAAGGTGTCTACCGAGGCTAGGATGATCCTTGATGTTGACAGACCTTGACTGTGAGAACCAGTTTCTTGGCAGACTGGCGTCGAACAGTTAATCATGCCATATCTCCATCGAGGGGATTCAGTACCCTAAGATATAAGTCTTTTAGGCCTAGGGTTGATGATACTCAAGTAGCACATTCATCAGTACGTCTTCTTATCTACCATGTTGTAGTCACCTTAGGGATAGAAGGATCCTTGGGGATCTGTGACTAGGAATAATTACTATACAATGAGACTACGGGGGGTTCTATAGCCTATGAGACACGGCTGTGGTCGAGACTTGAAGTGTTGTCATGCTTGGTTGAAACGGCTCATACAGCCATGATCCTAACACGTCAAAGCCAGTTATATTCGACAAGGTCTAAGACCCTGCCGCTTCACTTTCCGCACAACTATGGTTGTATTTGGACCTTACGATAGTTCATGGTTGTTTTGGATAACTAGAGGTGGTTATTAGTGCCAGGTCCTAGTTAAGCCACCAGTTGTGCTTTTAACCGCCCTCTAACATCAGCATCCTTGAGCCGTCGAAACTACTTCAGATGATCGACTTATAATACCTTAAAGCAGTTGAGATGCTCCTAGTCATGAATAATAGTCTCGCCCTCCCCATGAGATTACCTACTGTTTCCAGTGCTTCCTTTCACAGACCTCAAGTCACTTCAGTAAGCTATTGAGAACTCTGGAGGCAGTGGTCCTGGACTGGGCCCTAACTTGTCCGTTAACTGTTCTAGGCTAACTGCAGACTATCGATCGAACAAGAAGGGCATACTTAGGGGGAAAAGCTATCCCTGAGCAATTCGGGGTAACTGTCTATTAGCTAGGACCCGTCGTGAGCCTGTTCTCTAGCAACTAGTCAAGCCTCAACGACCATTGATAGCATCAGCAGGATCTGTCCTCACAATAAGCCTGAGATCGTTGTTGCTCTCCAACTTGATAGAGTGGCTCACCTACAGCTCCCAGCACGAGCTTTTCTTTGATATGAATTGATGCTGTCTCTAGCAGTTTGAAACCAATCCCAAAAGGCATCGCATTCTTAGTTGCCTGTGCAGTAGACACATTCCTCCAACTTGGACTAAATCCAACGCCTATTGACAAAACTGATTGGTGTAAACAATGACCGCAGCATGTTCTGAGTCTGACGTGTTTACCTTGCGAGTGTGTTAAGTGTAACTGTCTTGAGGATTTTGCTTGGTTGATGATGCATTGAAGTAAACTCCCTCTCTTGTTAAAACATTAGAGGTTCGTTGTCGCGGGTTGCTTACCTCTACAAAGGGGTTGGCAGATGCTAGCCATTACATTGAGGGGTATGTTGTGATGATCTTATTATGGTCACAGCTGTGTATATTTTCGCGGGCTGCCTTGATGTATTCTTTAAGATAACTTATTAATCCGTTCAATAAACAGCCAAGTCGTGTAAAGAAGGAGGCCTAGGGGTATAAGTCAACACTATGCGCAAGCTCAACCAATGTCTAAAAGATAACCGGATCATACTTAGTTGTTTAAGAAAGCCTTCTCATTTATGGGAACAACTCGGTGGTCCAGTCATGAGGTTCTTCCACTTGAAGAGTAAATCATGTGAAATACAGCCTTGGCTAAATGTCAAAGTCTGAGCATCTCATGCCCTTTGACGATATTTAATTTTCAGCGATGAGAAACCTCAGTACTTCTAGCTTCCATATAAGTTCCAAGATGTGGATAAAGCATAGGTCTGTAGTCCTATAGCAATCCATCACTTCCGAAAGACGACCAACTGTCATGGCATTTGTGGTATGAGACTTGGAAACGCATCGATGCCCTCACCAGGGATACACTGGCACGATTTAGTAATGGGGTCCTTAAAGACTGCTCTTCTAAAGTAAGAAGTTGCGGGCATCCACACTTGAGAACTTGTAACTAACAAGACCATGCAAGAGTACGTGCATGAGAGCATGGGCGATCAGCTGTAGAGAAAGTAAAGGTATGTTCGTCTTGGATAGGTCGGTTAACATTTTATATTTACTTGAGAGTCAAGGCACAATAAACAACACAGATCTAGCTCAGGCAGTCTCACTTAAGTGTTGGTGGATCAATATAAGGAGAAGGGTCTAGTCGAATGACAGAGTGATTGGCCAAAGAGAGGTCTATGTGAGAGTGACGAGAAGTGGCCGTGGATCAGTAACAGATGCAGTTCTCCTGTTGTCTAATTGGTGGTTCACTTGACATTGACACTCCTAAAGAAAGGGAACAACTTCTTTAGATATAGCTGTCCCACGAAAACTCCGCATTCGAAGTATTGGAAATACCCAACATCATCAGCTAAGTTAATACAAGTGGAAGCTGACCAGTGGTCGAGCAACCAGGATATGATACAAGTAAACCATGCCTGCTCATCACATCGTCGACGCCATAGCAGAGGCTTTCCAGACCGAGGCCGAATGTCGTCCTTGGTGGGAAACGGTATTGATACACTTGGCGTCCGAGTTTAACCCCACTTGACACCAAAGAAGCTGAGCTTCTTGCCTATCTTCTCAGCAGCTGTTTCTTCGTGCTCGAGGTAGACTCTCTCGTGGCCCTTTACATCCACAAAGAAGTACTTGTACTCGTAATCGCCTTGTCCGCGATGTCTGATCATGTGTAGTCGCGCAACGCCGTTGTTCAATGGTCCCTCAACCTATTGTAGTTAGTTAGCAATGTCCGACTTTCTTTATGTATACTTGTGAACTTGCATAGAAATGCATTAGCATGTGCTGGTTCCCTTGTGCATCGACAGACTCCGAGGACCTAACATTGTCAGCGCTTTCTCGGTGCCAGTACGTGATATACATACGCAACAGGGCGTGCCCGTCTCCACTTGTTGAATGTTTCGTCTCCATGCGCCGAGATCTTCTTGGCGTCGCCGAGCAGCTCCAAACATCGAGGGTCGTCCTTGATTCTGTCGACGGCGCGATTGAAGTTTGAGATTTTGCTATCGGGGGAAAAGACTTCGGTCCAGAGAAAGTATGTCACGCCTCCCTGGTATATGTTTAGTAACTCATTGTATGCCTTGGCGGGATAGGCAGCTTACAGTGAGCACGAGGCCGACCAGAATCATGCCAAAGTTGACAGTCTGCTGAGTGGCTCGACCGGCCTTTTCTGCCGCCGAGAGCTGGCTCCATGGCACGTATCCGGTATCGTTGAATGGCGTCACTGCCCTCCGCTTAGGGCCCTGGGGTGTTGACCCCAAGCCTTTATTCGTCGCATAGCATCGCGAAAGTAGGAGAGGTTGTAGTTTGGAGGGGCACCCCACGAAGGCGGTCGATCGGATCGGAATTAGGGAGGTGGTCGGCTTCATCCTGGCGGTCTCACAGCAGCCATGGTATCAGGACTTTTGTCCTGACAATAAAACCAATCACTAAAACAACGAGGGGCTGACGTAGGAGTTGACTGCATCTCGGACCTCTCTCAATTGGAGCTTCGTGATGGGTTCCATGTTGTAGTTGTTTCACCGCCCGGCAGAACGACGTGGGGAAGAGATGCGACCAAATCGGGACTAGCGTGACTGATATGCCACTTTACCTTAGAGACACCTGCCCTTGATGACCGACTCCTTATTATTCCTTGAACGATTCCGGCGCCCAACTTTACGTTAAGACCTCCCTAGCCCGACCGATTCTGTCTTTTCTTTGACACGTCGCCTATAATCGCCGCACCTTAAAGTGGCCTCTCGAGCTCCCGAACTTGTCGTTACTTCCCTCCAGAACAGTTGTGTCCTGCCTGATCGAGGCCCAAAAGTCAACATGAGCGCTCTTGCGACGAAGCAGCAGTCGCTGAAGATCTTTGAAAAGTTGAAGACCAAGCCTACAAACAAGGTATGTAGCTGCTAAATACTCTTTGCGCCGTCGTGACAGCAGCACTGACTCTTACCCAATCTAGATCTGCTTCGACTGTGGCCAAAAGAACCCTACCTGGACATCAGTCCCCTTTGGCATCTACCTCTGCCTGGACTGCTCCGCCAACCACCGAAACCTGGGTGTCCATATCTCATTCGTGCGATCAACCAACCTCGACCGTATGTAACCTGCGACACCTCCCTCATCGCCTACAAAACTGACGACCGAGTACAGAGTGGCAATGGGACCAGCTGCGCTTGATGAAGGTCGGTGGCAATGAGTCTGCCACCAAGTTCTTCCAGCAGAATGGCGGCACCGCTGCCCTGAACAGCAAGGACCCCAAGACCAAGTACCAATCTAACGCCGCCACCAAGTACAAGGACGAGCTTAAGCGACGCGCTGCGCGGGACGCCCAAGAGTACGTTTCGATTCTTCCCCTGAGGCGGCCCCTGGTATACATACCTAACATATATCTAGTTTCCCCGATGAGGTTGTCATCACCGATGCTGTCGATGATGGTTCTGCTACCCCTGCCGGCGAGCCTGACGACGACTTCTTCTCTTCCTGGGACAAGCCTGCCATCAAGAAGCCTACACCCCCCGTTTCTCGCACTGCGACTCCACCTGTGATGGGCCGAACGCCCTCTCCTTTCCTCAACGCTGGTAACGGCAAGGATATTGCCCGCGCTTCTTCGCCCCTTGCCCGAAACGCCTCTAGCGAGTCCAAGCCCGCAAGCAGAATCACGACATCTGCTGCCCTCCGCAAGACTGGTGGCATTGGTGGCCCTCGCAAGGCCAATGTCCTCGGTGCCAAGAAGACTACCAAGCTGGGCGCAAAGAAGGTTACTAGCGACGCGATCGACTTTGACGAGGCTGAGAGAAAGGCCAAGGAGGAGGCCGACAGGATCGCGAAGCTTGGCTACGACCCCGATGCTGAAGAGGACCCTGCGACCAAGGCTGCTACTGGATCTGCTGCTGCTATCATTTCTCCCACTCCCGTCAGCCCCAACAAGAGCGGTTATTCATCGCATACACGCCAGAAGTCGGATGCCGAGGTGGAGCGATTGGGCATGGGCATTGGACGACTAGGCTTTGGCCAAATTGGTGGTCCCAAGGCTGCTGCCGCCGCCCCCAAGAAGAATGCTGGTGGATTCGGTTCCGTTGGACCTGTCAAGGCTGCGGCTGTTGGTAAGTTTTACACATGCATTCATCTGAACAAGTATGTGCTAACCCAAGACAGATGACTCTGAGCGATATGCCCGCGACAAGTTCGGTGCCCAGAAGGGCATCTCATCAGACGAATTCTTCGGCAAGGGTGCCTTTGACCCCAACGCCCAGGCTGAGGCCAAGACCCGACTCCAAGGTTTCGAGGGTGCATCCGCCATCTCATCCAATGCTTACTTTGGACGACCCGAGGAGGAGCCTGAGGAGGAGTACGGCGATCTGGAGTCGGCGGCCAAGGACTTTGTGCGCAAGTTTGGCATCACGGCCGGTGATGATCTCGAGAACCTGACACAAATGGCTGGCGAGGTGTCCTCCCGGCTCCAGGGAGCCATCCGATCTTACCTTGGCAACTAAACAGATGTGCAATTGACAAGTTGGAATGTGAAGCATAAGGTTCCCGTGTCTCGAGGGGACGGAGAAGAAGAAGAAAGCAGATAGAGAGGCATGGGCCGGTTCGAGAATATGGCATCGAGCAAATCATGGCGCATGACATGCATGAATCTGTCTGGGGCGGGGTGCTTTTTGGAGCTGGCGTACATGCGATGTCCCAAGTTGGCTGCTTTGGTTACCTAGTATGAAATAGAGATTTGATGTTTGCTACCTAGTTTACGATAAGAGTCTAAAAGTTACTTCATGTATCGGATCAATGTATATCAATTGTGAGATCAAGTAAAGCAATGAATTCATGCCGCAACAATGGTGCGTACTACATGGTGATGATGATGCTATAGTCTACAATAAGGTATCCAGAAAACAGGGACATCAAAAAGAAAGGGTTGTTTGTTTACAGCTTGGCAATCATCTTATTGCCCTTCTGCAACCAAGCGACGGCATCATCCACAAACTCGTCCACGACGGCCTTGGCCGACTTTTGCTCGTTAACCACGGCAGCACACTTGCCCATGAGGTAAGGGCGGTACTTGTCAAAAATGTCCTCCTCCTCGTCATCGTTATCGTTGGCGTTCTCGGACAGCTTGTCGAGGTCGGCCTCGTAAGGGATGACGCCCTTGGCGGCGAGCTCCTTCATCTCGGCAACGCGGTTGGTCTCCCAGTCGTTGATGTACTCGTTGTTGCGCACACGCATGGGTCGGCCGGTGAAGATGATGGTGCGGATGTTGTCGTCGTGGCCAGAGGTGCGGACAGCCTCCTTGTGAGCCTTGGGGGCGCCGGCCTCATCAGTCAAGATGAAACGGGTACCGACCCAGACGGCGCCAGCGCCCATCATGAGGGAAGCAGCGAGAAGCTGACCGTTGTGAATACCACCGGCGGCAATGACCTGAACGGGCTGGCCGGTCAGGGGCGACTTGTGCTTCTTGCAAATGTCGACAACGGCGGGGATGAGGACAGTGGTGGGAATATCGCCAGTGTGGCCGCCACCCTCACCACCCTGGGCGCAGATAATGTCGACGCCGAGGTCGATACACTTCTGAACGTGCTTGACATGGCCGATCATGTTCATGTAGACGATACCGTGGGCGTGGAGCTTGTCAACGACGGCCTTGGGGGGGACACCGACGGCCGAGACGAAGAGCTTAGCGCCCTCCTCAATGATAATGTCGACCAGCTCGTTGAGCTTGCCCTTGGTGTAGTCGTAGCTATTTCAGAGTTGTCACGAGTCAGTAAAATGTTCAAATTTTACATGTGATTGAGGACATGTTCGGGAGTGGAGGGCCGGAATGTGGAGGATCAAAGGGGAAAAAAACACGTACTTGGTCTTACGAGCGCTTCCACCGACCTGGGGGAGAAGCAGGTCAACGCCAAAGGGAGCCTTCTTGTCGACGAGGAAACTCTTGAGCTCGGCAATCTGCTCGCGCAGCATCTCTGGGGTGTAGCCGACGCCTCCGATGACACCGAGACCGCCGGCGTTGGAGACTGCGGCGGCGAGCTTGGGGCCAGCAGCCACGTTCATGCCGGCGAGCAGAACGGGGTGCTTGATCTTGAAAAGATCGGTGATGGGGGTTCGGAGCTTCTCTGCATGACGAGATGAGTTAGCGATTGCTGCGCATCACGGGGGAGGGAATGCGATTCTGGGGTAAATGACGTACGTGGGGAGGCCATGATGTTTAGATTTGCGACTGAGGTTTTAGAGATTGGAGGACAAGAATTGCTCGCTTGATGGATGAAGAGCAAGAGGAAGAGATAAAGGGGTATGAAGAAGTCGTAAGCGTGGTCAGCGGGGGGACTCTCGAGAGATTATAAACAAGCGCCCAAAAAGGTTGGTTGATCAGCTGAGAAAGAAGGCCAGAAGCTGCTTTCGCGATGGACCGACGACGACGGATGGACCACATGCCGAGGCTTGGAGCCGGAGATGGGAGGATGATGCGGGGGGGTTAGGCCAGTTCTGGCTTAGCGCTGGATTGAATCTGGGGAAGATGCCGAGGGACGAGAGTTGCGTGGTGCCTTTTTGGCTCGGTTTGTCGGTTCAGGAAGGAGGAGAAATGAGATTTATCAGATGAAACAGAGAAAGATGAGTTCTTTTTTTTTTGTTACAATTATCAGCTGAGAACTGGGATCCCATTGTTGGACGACAGATTCTGTTGTGTCTCTGACATGTGCTCTCGGTGCTAGTCTCGACTAAGATGGTCTTGGCCTTGGACTTGTTCAAGACCCCGTGACATGGAACAATGACGACCACCAACTATTCAAAAGTCAGCCCCGAAAGCCACCAAGAGACACAATCTTACTCTGAGTCAGATTTTACCAGTAACAACTTCAGCTCCAAATGTAAGGGTCCAAAAACTAAAGAGACGACTCATGGTCAATCTAGACGCTTCTCCATGGCGTCCACTTTCATAGGCCCCACCAGCTTCGTCAATTTAGCGCCAAATTTTTACCAAACCTCTCTCTCCATGTGAGGCTCATCCGCTCAACACCATAACCTAGTCCCCGCGATAGGTAGGTAGTGGCGATTAAGATGAAAAACATCGCCATGAGAAAACCTTTTCCTTCCCGTCCGCTGATACGCAGCTTCTTCACAACACGCAATGCCGCATACCCGTCCAGGCGGGCCTTTGCCTCAGCCTCGCCATGCTCGATGCGACCTCGCCTCTGCGCGACGGCGACTATGCCTGGACTGAAACGCTCGGCCTGCGGCTGCGCGTGCTCGTGCGGTAGCGGGCCGCGGAAGAAGACGGCTTATATCGCTCTGGGGAGCAATATGGGTGACCGCGTTGCTGAGATTGAGCGTGCGTGCAACGAGATGGACCGTCGAGGTATCAAGGTCAAGAGGACTAGTAGTCTTTGGGAGACGGAACCCATGTACGTGACGGATCAGGATCGTTTCGTCAATGGAGCTTGCGAGGTGGGTATATCAAAGATTGGAAAACAAAATGTTTTAACTCTCCGAGGCTGACCAATCATCCAGGTCGAGACAGAGTTAGAGCCGTTGGCTCTCCTGGATCAACTACAAGCCATTGAGAATGAAATGGGTCGGAAGAAGGTCATTGACAAGGGTCCACGCAACATTGACCTAGACATACTCCTATACGGCGACGAGAAGGTCGACCATGAGCGGCTCAAGGTTCCTCACATCGGCATCTTGGAGAGGGAGTTTGTCCTCAGACCGCTGGCCGAGTAAGTTGAATTTTTCTCATCAACCGTGTAACAAGAAAATCTAACAACGGCCACAGACTCATCCCGGCAAAGTCATTGGACCCCTCCAAGCCGTGGAAGCTCATCCAGGATAATCTGAACGAGTTACCCCTCGGAGAGCCCCTGTCTTCCATGACGCCCCTTTCACCGTCCTCGAGTCCCCTGACGCCACTCGCGCGCAAGAGGAAGACGCATATCATGGGCATCCTCAACCTGACGCCGGACTCGTTTTCAGACGGAGGGGTACATGCTCAGGATAGCATCGCTCAGACGGTAATCAACATGGTTAGAGACGGGACGTCTATTATCGACATAGGCGGCCAGTCTACTGCGCCTGGCCGACCCGAGGTTTCAGCTGACGAGGAAGTATCCCGCGTGGTGCCAGCAGTGCAGCTCATCCGCTCCATCCCAGAAGCCCGTGATATAGTCATCAGCATCGACACTTATCGAGCGTCGGTAGCCGAGCAGGCGATAGTCAACGGTGCAGACATGATCAACGATGTATCAGCCGGTGTTCTCGACGCCGATATGCTCCCGACGGTAGCCCGGCTCGACAAGACCATCTGTCTGATGCACATGCGCGGAACACCGCAGACCATGACGGAGCTAACGTCGTACCCGGACGGGCTTATCCCGACGGTGGCGTCGGAGCTCCTATCACGGGTGGCGGCGGCCGAAGCGGCGGGGATCCGGCGGTGGCGGATAGTGCTTGACCCAGGCATCGGCTTCGCCAAGACAGGTGCGCAGAACCTCGAGTTGCTCCGACGCCTCGAGGAGCTACGGTACTGGCCTGGCCTCGAGGGTCTGCCTTGGCTGGTGGGATCTAGCCGCAAGGCCTTTGTCGGGAGGATCACGGGCGTCACGGAGCCGGCTCGGAGGACGTGGGGCACGGCGGCGACGGTGGCAGCGGCGGTGCAGGGCGGGGCGGATGTGGTGAGGGTGCACGACACGGCCGAGATGGGGGCAGTGGCCAAGATGTCGGATGCCATTTGGAGGTTCTAATCAGCATGTACCTCTATCGAATAAATCAAATCAAATCAAAAATCTTGTGATATAGAGTACGACTTGAGTGACTTGCATTCCAGACTCTCTCTCCTCGCCAAGCTTTCCTCTCTTTCTTTTCCCCCATCAAACCTGTCACATATCAGAAAAAATAACACCTCAGCCTATCACACACTCTTCATCCCCACATATACAAGACCCCCCCTCCCCCCTTTTTCCCTTTGGGGACATTTTCTCAACCGGCGTCCGAGGAAGGCCTCATCGGTGGAGCCCTCGTGCAACCGGTGTAGCGACCTGCATGAGGCTCACAACCCTGTTTCTTTAGAGGTGGGGCTGGTCGCTTGGCTTAAGAGGAGTTGTTTTCTCAGCCTGATTTGTTTTGTTTTTTTTACTCATTTGCCGACCAGTGACATTTGCCTGAATACGCTTGTCTCTCTCTCTGATGTGATGCATCTACAAGTGTCCTTTTCTCTAATTCGTCCAAGTGAAATACCGAGCCTGATCTGAAAAAAAAAGACATCCATCCCATTCAATGCACATGTGCACCACCCACGTCAACGGGCTTCCTCTCCGCCTCCGCCGACCGGGCTGCTGGCTTTGACGCTTATGCCGTAACACGTCGGGAGATGGGAAAGTGGTGGCAGCAACGCAGGAAGAGGAGGCTTGCATGATTTACCCGCCCCGTCCTCGGTAGGAGACCTCGGGGACCGGGTACCAGGGAAGATGGAGGGGAGGGGAGGGGGGCAACCCATGAATCTCGCCATTGTTCTGTGATGAGGGTATACTCAGTCAGCAAGGCAAGTGGAGGCTTGATGCATACAGGGTCTTTTTGATGGGGGGGACACGGACTCTGTGATAGACATTGATCCCCCATCTTCAATCATCTCGTCTCCCTGGTCGGCCGCCTAATGTAGGTCGTGGAATTGGGTAAGAGTGATGCAGAGACAAATGGCCTGACGTCTGTATCCAATGTCTGCAAGTGCTTCTCGCAGTTTTTAGTGTACATACCTAGATGGGTAGACAGACAACCATGTTGAGCTGAGGTTTTATGTGTTGTTTTGATTTTCATGTCGCAGCCTCAACTCGGGTATTACTCAAGAGACAGCAACATGCATCTCCACGGTCCTGCAGTCTCCTTTTCACTGTGCTACTTGATGATAGCTGTTTTAGTATCACCAAACTTTTCTCTCCCATGCTTCGTCAATAAACCCCCGTCTTGGCTTATTCCCGATCTGATCCACTTTCTCCCGCTCCAGACTTTCACGATAGCGTCGATCCTCTTTTTGCCCAGGCAGCTTTGAAGACCTAAAAAATGCCCCCCAACCCTAGACCCCCGCCGATCCTTTCCCCCCTACCAGATTTGTACTGTGTTGGTTTTCCCAACCCCTGTAATTCAGGTGACACAAAACAAGAGAGATGAGCGCTTTCTCAGTGCATGCGTGCCTACGTGCCGATTTTATCCCTGCCAATTTTTTTTTTAGTGACTTCTCCAAGGGCTTTTAGACTTCAACCGACTTGGGGCTAAAATAATCAACCACCAAAACCCATTTGCCATCGTTGGACTGTCAGATGAGAATTAATTCCCCGTACAAGTTTTGATTGATTGAAAATTATTTCCTTCCCAATGAATTAAATCTGAATGGGCCCAAGCGGTCCGCGCCTTTCCCGCCGGGAAAATCCCCCCTCTAGCGTGCCAACCTTAATCCAACATCCAATTCCAGCACGGGTCACTCAAACCTATTTTGAGTAAACTCTCGTAATAAACACCATGTACACACTGTAGCAGTAGCAGTAGCAGTAGCAGTAGGGGTGGAACGGCACAACAGCTTGCGTCGGGGCCAGGGGTTCGCTTCCATGTCTGATTTTCCCCAAGGCTGAGCTGGGGGTGTTACAGCATCATGTTGGCGTGACCGACGTTTTTTGTTTCTTTTCATAATCATGCCTGACTACCGATGGATGTCACTTATAATAACCACCTCTCACCTCCCTAACGACGCACGTATCTGACAATCTTGACCCTCTGAGACCTCTAGATGCCGTCATCTTTTCGCCATGTTCGAGACAAGATGAGCAAGATAAACCCGTAAATCACGCCCCTCCAACCTCGAGCGCTCAAGCCTCTTTGGCTGCCTGCTACATCAACGCCATCCTCGCATAAGACGCATAATCGAAACGATACATACGATACGACACGGCACGGAACGGTACGAGCTGAACAAGCAAGCAAGCAAGCAAGCAACCATCATCACTCCCTTGCTTCTCTCGCTCCCTCCCTAGACCATGCAAGATCCCTCCTCACCGAAAACATACGGAGATGTGCTGGTTGTCCTTGGTGGAAATCAAGTCATGGGACCGGCGAAGTGACAAGAAGACATGCATCGATAGTCAGAATAGAGAAATGACCAGACATCCGAGAAAGCCTCCAATCAACACTGTCCCAACGGGTTCCCGCATACCACCGAGCCCCCCAATATGCCTGTCCGCCTGTCCGCCTGCCTACCTACCTGGCCATGTATGTATGTATGTATCCTTGAGCTCGACGCCCAGTCACTTCTCTCCTAGCTCGCCAACGCCCATGTCTCCCTCTGATGTCTCATCCCCCTCACCCGTAGAATCCGCCTTTTCCTCATACCCCTCCCTCATCGAGTCCACAGGAGCCAATAGATATATCCAAGTAACAAGCAGAGTATCAAAAGAAAGGAAGAGTAAGAAGAAGGGGGGGAGCAAAGAGATAAGACTCTAGGTGACTGTGACTATGACTAGAGCCGTGGGGTACCAATATGAAAAATGACCAAAATTACATTCAGTTGAGAAAATGAAACTTGTAAATCCATGTGTCAGAAGAAGTGAAAAGAAATGCACACCGGGTATCCTCCCCCTCTCTGTCTTTGACCTTCTTGTCAAGCCATGTCCCTCTTTGCCCCTCTCGTCTTACATTCTTACCAACAGTCTGTCAGTCCCGTGTAGTAGACTGGATAACCAAGTCATGCCACACAACCAACTCCTGACCAGATGTCTGTCGTACAAATCGTCGTCATTTTGATTCTTGCCCCTGGCCTGGCCTTCTGTCCCCCCATGTGTGCGTGCCGTCACAGGTAGTTCGCTTGCTGCTGTCCCAAAGCGCCCCTGTCTTTTCAAACGAAAGAACTTTAACCTTGCATCGATCGATCTGGTTCCTGAACCCCCAAACCCATGCCATTGTCATGCCCATGCCCATGTCCATCCATGCCCGTAGTCGTACTGTGCCTGTAACCGTGTCCATGCCCATGCCCATACCCATGCCCGTGATTCTTTTGTCTGGTTTGTTTTTTTGTTTGTCTTGTTTTGCTCTTTTTTTTAAAGTCTTTTTTTCTCCTTTCCTCTCGTAGAGGATTTGTATGGCCAACTCCAGTATGCAATTTTGGACCTTTGATTCTTCCACCTTCGCTCGTGTGCGGGTTCGTCTCGTCTCGTTTCGTTCCCTAGAGCATATTTTGAGCCATCCGTGCATTGATGGCTTCTGCTCATGTCATGGTCATGTTGATTCCAGACGAGGGAATCATGGGGGTCGGGTAGTAGCCGGTCGATGTCGGCTTGCCCTCGAATGGAGCAGGTGGGCGATCCCCGAAGTGTCCCGGGTTTGAAAAGATGCTCGGGAGTGTAGCGCCATCGTAGTCAGTCTTGATCTTGGATCCCACGTCCAACCCCGTGGCCATGTGAGGCACCACGCCGTCGCGTTCCGTTCGGGGGTTGAATAAGTCGACACGGTCGCTCTGCGTCTCATAGATGGGCCCTGGATAATACTGATACTCTCTGACCGTGTTGATGGCCTTGGCCTCCTCTGTCGAGATCATCGACTCGGGTGGAATTTCGTGATGACGCACGCCATACACGTTCCCTCGGGTATCGAACCCACCATTGCCGCCGTATCCCGGTGGGTTCATCATCGGGTTGGTGTTGAAATCCGTCATTCCGCCCATGGGTCCAAATGGCCCTCCTAGACTACCGGCCGAGCCACCTGGCCCACTGCTCTGGCTTCCGCGTCTGTCATTTTGATAATGTCCGGGTGATCGGCCCCGAACAATCATTTTGGCGGATTTGCGTGTGGCCACCTTGACGAAGTGATCACCGTTGCTGCCTTGGCTGCCAACGTCGGCCCACAGCTCCACGACCAGCTGATAATATTGCTGAGCTGCTCTGCGCTTGCCATTGTTCTGAGTGGCCTGCTTGAACTGGATACGCTCAAAAGTGTGCTCTGTGGGGAGCTGCTGGCCGCCGGGCTGGCTGCTGAAGCTGTCCGAGTAGACTGGGCGGCTGGCCACGTCTGGGTACATGCCCATGTGGTGGTGATGGCTCGCCTGGGGTGGTTTGACGCCAAGGCGAACCCTTTCGGGCTTCATAATGGGACCCTTGTCCCGCTTAGGCGTGTGCTGCACGAGTTCAATGCTGTGCTGCTCATTGTCGGATACAACGGCCGAGATGCACATGGCAAAGCCGTAGACTTGGACTGGCTGGGTGGAGCCAGTTGCGGTGTACTGGATAGATACACCAGGAAGATGGGGGTTCAGTGAGAAGGAGCAAATGCAAGAAAAGTAGTTTCTCCGGTAGCAGGTCCATTCGTTCTCCGAGAGAAAGAAGCCCTTGTCGATTACACCCTGGATTTCAGCTTTGACAGGCGTTCCCGCGCCGTCGGCGTACTGAAGGTTGCCCATCATGTGGACTGCTTGCAAGGGAGGAATGTTGTTCGGGGCCGGTCGGCTTGTGTAGCCACTAGAGCCCATACTTGGGGCAGCAGTGGAAAAGACGGTGTTGGGGCTCGTCGTCGGAGACAGGGGATGACGGCCTCTATGTTGAGCTGCAAAGGATGGTGAGCGGGCAGCGTGTTCCGACGGCCTTCTGAACGAGGGCGTCGCAGGGGTGTACTGGTCTCGAGTACTGATCTGAGCTCCTGGGTGAGGAAGAGCTGCGGTGCGATGTGAGGGTTGATAGGGATGTGCCATTCCCGTCGAGGAAGTGCTGCTGCTGACGGCAGTCAGTTTCTACCTGTTGCTGCTTGAGAGAGCCTCTCTCTGGTGCTTGACATATCCAGCCTGGCACATGTCTTGGATCAGGATTGAGGGGGGACGGGAGGGAGGGGGCTCCCGACGACTCTGAAGGATCAACAGGAGCGGGATGGATGATTGATTGACTGATCTTGTATTGGAATGACAAGTGGACAAGGTAGTGTAGAGTGTGTGCGACTCTGACCCTGACTCTGGAGGGTGAGGTTGAGGAGTGAGGGAGTAAGAGTGAGAAGGACAAGTCAAGGCGAGTGAGAGGGAGAGGTTTAAAAGAAAAGAGACGACACGACGTACTTGGAGCCAAGGCGAGAGCGGACGTCGATCCCCGGATACAGCTGAGGACCGGCAGGTTGAGACTGGAAAAAGGCACCTCCGTCCTGGGGGTATTGCGCAGCCGAGCTAAGAACCGGCGGATGGAACAGGTTTAAGAGCGACGAGGACTGGGTGGGCTCTATCGTCAAAGAAGAGGTGCTGGCTTCTTGGGGGTATCTGACGCCTCATCAGCGGATCGGCCTCAGACCAGGGGCCGGCAGACGGCGGTCGCGGTAGCGGTAGCGAGGAGGAGGCGGGCAATAGGTAGCAACAGAAACGGCAACGGCAACAGAAGCAGCAAATGGATGGCAATAGCAGCAGCAACGACGGCAACGGCAGAAGACGCGGCCACAGAGACGCTGTATTGCCATGCCCTGGAAATACAGTGTTCCCCGTATCACAGCTTGCAGCGCACCTCAGGTATCACCGTCCACCGTTGGTGTGCCACAGGCAGCCAGCACGGTTTCGAGAGGCTGCGGGAAATGCAGCAGCTCACGGCACTGGGCAGCGGGCAGCAGCGGGCAACAAGGCAACGGCAGCTGGCGTGCAGAGGAGGGGAGAAGAAGAGGGAGAAGAGAGACAAAGTAAGCGTGGGAGTGGCTCCGAGGCGAGGCAGAGAGCCATGGCAAGGCAAAGCAACGCAAGGCAAGGGAATCAGATGAGGTAGCAGAGCCCTCCACCATGCGTCCCGTCAGTGGACGGATAGGATATGCACAGTGGAGGAGGTTTGATAGGCAAGGTAGGTAGGTAAGGTAGGTCGTAGGTAGGTTGGAGGCAGGTACGTAGTCAAAGGTAGGCACCAAAAGGATAGACTAGATCCTCAGGCGAGGCGGCAACGGCAGTGACAGCGGCACCCCGGGCGTTAGAACAGCGTGCCCATTGCTCAACCTCAAGCCACCGACGAGGGGGGTATGGAGGGGAGGAGGCACGACGACGTTGGCGGGCTGCACTTGATGGGCGGCGTGTGTGCGCGTGTGTGTGAGTGTGTGAGTGTGAGTGTGTGTGTGTGTGTGCGTGCGTGCGAGTGAGAGTGAGTGAGCAAGCGGGCTGGCTGGCTGGATACACCGGCTGCCCTGGCTGGGAAATTTCAACAAGGGAGCGAGAGTGGTGGAGGGACGGATGGGCAGGGATTTGCTCTGCGGGCGACAGCGGGGAGGGGGATAAGAGAGAAAAAAGCACAAGCAAGAGAGGGGGAGGCTGGCTGGCTTGTTTGGATGGACGGATGGGCTGGGGTTAGGGAAACCGAGTTAAGAATGGGGATTGGAATGCTCGAATGACAAGGACGGGACGACAATGCTGGGGAACTAATCCGACTTGTCGCAGCTGAGCAAGCTGACCCGACGGGGACTGTTGGTTCCAGGACCTGGCCTGTACTGTCACTGTCTCTGTCTGTGATCTGTTCTGGCCCGGCCTGGCTTACAACTCGTATCCTGGCGAGTCCAAGACAAGTTGAGTTGATTTGATGGAAGGTAAGGGAAGGGAAGGAAGGGTAGGGTAGGGAAGCGAAGCGGGCAATTGAAGCAATCGCCAGCCTTGAATGACCAACTCTAGTCTCGGCAGAGATTTCCCCTCCCGCTCCCGCTCACTCGCTCGCTCTAACTAACGCGTTCGTTGGGCGGGGAGAGAGAGAAAGCAACAGAGAGGGTCCGTCCTCGAATCGAATCCAGTATAAGCGGCAAAGACCAAGCCGGCCACCTTGTAGGAAAAAGAAACAAAAACTGACAGGGGTGGTTCTGTAGTGCTAGATCCAGCAGGGAAAACTGTAACAATAGCAAAATTGACAAGTTACTGAGCCCGTCCGTGTTTATGCCGTCTGTCCATCCATTCAACCACCCATTCATTGTCTGAGAAGCCCGATAACGCCACCACCGACGTGCTGAGGCCTGCAATGAATGACATCCATCGGCTCAATTCGCCAAGTGAAAGTGAAGTGATAGCTGACGCCTGTAGGTAGAATGTGACGGGACAATAAAAGTGAAATGACGAGACAGGGCAAGCCCAACCTGCAGCAAGGGCCTTCGTCATGGGTCATGATGATGGATAACGTCAAGTACAACACAACGGAGCTGAACGCCCAAGCCAAGGGACAGACGGCAGCATGCACTCGAGTCAACCATTGCCGCCACCGACGTGAGTTATCACATCCAAGTGGTCCCTGGCGGAGCTCACCCCAGATCCTAGATCCCAGTACCCCGTTCGCAACTTGCGAACGTTGGTGAGCCACTTGTTCTTGAGCCATCAATCAAGTCCAAGGGAAATTAAAATGTGCAATGCGCCTACTAAGCCCACCGCACCGGCATCCATGTTTTGCGGAGTACCGACCAAGCCAAGGCCATCAAGAGGTAGGCTGGGGAAACAAGGGTAGAGCTGCTCAACCAACAGAATGAATGCGCAGCGCAGTAAAGAGCTCGAGACAAACAGAACATCATGCTGCTGACAAGGAGGGAGAAAGGATGAAACAAGATGCAAAGAGATGCGCATGTCATCAAAACTCACCTCATTTCTCCTGCGTGCGTCGCCATATCCATGTAGCCCATCGTGGGCGGCGAAGATTCGAATTCCTGTTTAAGTGACGGCGCATTAGCCCCTGGCCCCAACGCCGATGACAAGTCTGGTGAGTTTTTATCTCCTCCTCCAGGAGGCGAGGAAACCCTCTCTGTTGTTGAAACAGCCATGGATGTGTGCCTATGCCGTCTGAGCGGCTACATGGCGACGTGTCTTGCTTTTCAGCCCGAGATGTTTACTGTCTTGTTCGGTTAGCCGAATGTAAATCCCATCATCAAAGTCGATAACAGCGAAACCACGCCCCCAGGTTGCCCCAGAGTCATGCAGATTGTTTGTCATCCAATCGTAGTTTGTCATGACAGCTTTGGGCACCGGATCCCTCTCGCCATGCGCCATACAAGCATGCCCGGTGCAACAGAGCACTCCAGACCACCAGACGCAAGTCCAACTGGGGCCGGGATCTTAGGCTTGCCGTTGTTGGCGCACGAAACACGAAGTACAAAGGTGCACAGCACTACAGCACACAGAACTGCAGCCGAAAACAGGACGCCACAGATTTCTTGCAGAGGGCACGACCCTTGCGTGGATTGGCCTACCCCCAGCAAGACTTGGCGCTGCTCGAACGACACAACTGTCTATGGTTGACTGAAAGCCGGAGCGAGGCAAGAATTCAAAGCCACTGCAAGGAACAAGGCGTAGCCGAATACCATTAACTGCAGGCCTGTCTTTCCGAGGTGCGGCTGAGTGAGAGCGGCAATCAAACCTACAGTGCAGTGGTATGCCAGAAGGAAGAAGCTGACCATGTCTTTGAGAAGGCAAAAGAAAAGTCTCATACGTACCAGTATTGAGTGAGAGGTCTGAGAGTGCTGGCCTTGGTGTACCCAAACCTACTAGATGCCGTTCCCACTCTAGATGGAGATACACAGCCAAGCATCGTCCCCCCCAAATCTGGAACCTCGACGCTCCGTGAAAGAGAAAGACCTCATCTTACCTTGGGAATTTGAGAATTCATGCGCGGTCCTCAAGCGACGCTTCGCTGTCGCAATCGAGAATGTACTCCGCCTGACAATTCGTGATAGAAGTCGGGCAAACTCGAACCAGCTGTGATCAAGGCTGAAATCCGGATGATGCACTTATCGGCAGTATTCCTTCTTAGCTGATTGCCGTTCTTCGTCCGGATAGTAATAAGTCTGGGATTGCGCTCGTACCTGGAGAATCGATAGTTGAGAACGATGGGGTTCCTTAGCGTTGCTCTCGAATGCGAGAAGCACCTTGACCCCTATTGTTTTCCAATGTATCCTTAGACCTGCATGGGAAAACAGTTAGCTCTCTACCTCGAAATAGCTGATTTGCACTAGAAAGTGCGTGTCAAGGGGGCGAATGAAAGTCAGAGATGCCAGCGCCGTGAATATGGATCCAGTTACGAAGCTGCCAACTTGGAGATGCCGGTCTGGCCCTGCTTCCAAGGCATTCTTCTCCAAAGTGCCAGATTCCAGTATTCTGTTGCTACTGGCACTCAAAGAAAACTGCCCAGGGCCGAGCTGAGGAAGAGATGTGCGTGCCGGCTTCGACAATGCTGTAGAAAGCAGCCCAGTGCAGCTCAGCGAGCCCATATTGGTCGACTGATCTTAGCAAGCAACTGGCAACGCACAGTCCCCAAAGCTCAAGAAACTCCAAAGAGTTTCCGTTGGCTGCGGATAGCTCAGCGGTTGAAACTCTAAACAAGCCCGTCAAAGCATTCAGGCACCGCCGGTCTTCGATAGTGGATCGAGAGATTCGAGAATAATAGTCGTGTCTCACCCTTGTCTACCTCACGGATCCTAAACAAGTCTGTTCGTGCTGATAAGGTTTCTCCTTTGTAGGTTACGTTGTTCGAGAGAGGTGGTTGTCTTCGATCCACGGCCGAGTGACGACGTCGTTCGATGAGCTGGTGTAACGGACGACAGGCGGAGCGCTGGGCTGCTGCGAGGGAATTGTGAACAATGACGATACAAGAGAAGGCACAACCGCGCGAGTGCAGGATCTTGCTGTCTATATACCCTCGCTGCGGCTTCAAGCGGCGGTGGCTGACTTAGGATCGTACAGGAACAGAGTGAGAAGAAGGGATCAGAGAGGCTCAAGGGGGCGACAACGAGAACATGTGGTACAGGTCTGAGCAAAGAGTAGAATGGGAAAGGAGCTAAGTCCCAAGCAGGCAGTCTGCCGATGGTCTCGAAGAAATAATGGCAGACTCGGGGTCACCGGCCGGGGGCAGGGACCTTTGGATGGGGATGACTTTGGGTTGTGCGAGCCTGAGACAACGGGAAGGAGGCATGAAAATTATGGGGAGCTCGATGATCCTGGTTCTAATAAAAAGCCAAAATTCTGGATATCTCTTGGATGATCGAGATAGGCAGACCTAGGAGCGGTGTAAGGCATGACCTAATCGCCATCAATGACTGGCAGCAGTGGAGAGCCGCCGAGGATGCCCGCGATGTTGACGGAGTTCACGGTAACAATCAAAGGCAGGGAGCCGTGTCCAAGTGCAGGGCCATGCTGCAAATCCCCACGGCTCTCGCCATCTAGGCCACACAAAGGCCTCGAGAGCCCTTCCTTGACGCACTCCGGGATGAGATCACGGGCCGCCGAGACGCGGCGAACCATGGCCGCTCGAGAAGAGATCCATCCGCTCGAGCTAGTCTCGATCAACAGTTTCCCCATCGTAGACATAGCAGTTGGGCAGTTGTGCTTCGGTAGGTGAACGCAGAGACCAGCCTCAGGACCGAGCAGAGCGGCACTTGCAGTCTTCGTGCTTCGTATATGGTACGGCCGTGGTGAGAACCATGGACGCTGCCCTGAGCCTGAGAAGCGTAGCCATCCATTCCGGGCGCCAGCCCGAGTGCATGAGTATGCAAGCACCCGGCCGTCAAGGCTTCTACGATACGCCACAAACACGGGCTTTGATTGGGAAAGGTCCGGCTTTGACGAGAGAAAGACGCCAGAGACGGGACACAGCAGGCTAGACCAGGTGTGAGGCGGTGGAGGGACAGCAGCCAGCCACTTGGATCGAAGTGCCTGATTTCTGGGCATTCTGTCTCTGATACGAAGTCGAGGTGGGTGGTCAAGACCTGCGGTCGCGGCGCAGGAGAAAATCCGCGGCGAGAACCACCCTGCGCTTGATGACGAACGATATTGACGCAGCGACTGACAGACTAGCCCATGCTTAATTCGGGGCTTTTCTTTCGCCAGGTGCAGCTTTAGGTCGGAGAGTCCCCAGTGAGCATGATCGCCCAGAGATCAAGGCACCGGCCAACCAGAGATAGAATAAGCATCCGAGGCCACCTTGAACGGTTCAAGCTTTTCGGCCCTGTGAGCACCTCCACGCGCTTCGACAACCGGGTGGCTTAAAACCCTGACGCCATACGCAGGCATTGCCTGACGTTCAAGTCTGAGTAGGGCGGAGGATGATCGACGGCCCCCTGTCAGATACCCAGGCCATGTTTCAGGCCCTGACGAGGCTAGTCATCCTTACACAACGACACGTGAGGCCGAAGAAGGTTTCATCTCCACGTACGGCGGATGCGGCATAACGGTTAGGGAACAGCAACACACCTGGCTCTCTGGAGCCGAGAGTCAACGGCTCTTTGACAGAGGGGTTGGAAGCTCTGACCAGGCCAGGGCTATGCCGAATGCTTGTGTGGAGCTGGCCAAAGGGAAACGGGTGATCGATCTCAAGATCAGAAGTTCCGAGGGGGCGTTGATGATTGCATAGCTTGGGGGCGGGCCAATGATATTCTCATCTACCCGAAGTGAGAGGGAGGGGGCGGCGCAGGCGCTTCTCATGCTCCATGGTAGCGAAGACGGACTGATGAGCATGCCCAGAATTGGAAGCGGCAGGAGCTCGCAGACTCGCAGCCTGCAAGCTCTCGTGTTTCTCCAGTATAAGCCCATCAAAGCCATCTGATGTTGGTGTCGGTTCCCGCTCGACTACCCAGCCTTGGGCGGGTGGGCGTGTAAGATGCATACGTCAACCCCGAGGGCGCCGTTGTCGCGCTTCCCGTCCACACAGGGCGCGTACCTTGGAAGGCATATCGTGACATGCATTGCTTTGTCGCCTGAATCACACTTGACCATGGCAGGCCGGCGGCGCAAGCAAACGAAAACATGGCGAATAAAATCCAAGTTCGTCCTTCAGTCGGATCGGGCCGTCACTGGGAAGCATCTATCAGACCGACGGCTGTAGCCCACAGTGTAGATGTTGTGGCTAGAAGGGGAGTGGTGAAACTGGAGCCGTTGAGACCGCTGCAGCAAGCATCAAGCGCGTGAGTTCGCAACAGTAAAGCTGGGGATTTTGGACCGTTCGGCGTGATTCCAGTCAGATCTTTGTACTATGTGACATGTGACTGGGTTTCCAGGTCTCAAGTCGAGCAACCATCCTCTCTGCTATGCCTTGCTGATTGAGGCTGGACTGGGCGCGATCCTGCTGCAGCGAGGAAGAGGTGATACAAGAAGCAAGGCCGTACTGTGGGTGTTTCGAAGCAGAAGCAGAGCAGAAGCAGCGCGGCGGCGGTGAAAGCAGCAGCTCGGTGCCCAGCAAGCAGGGAAGCAAGCAAACAACCATGACAGCGGTGCACTAGGCCACAGGATGGTGCTGAGCCAGTCGTCTAGGACCCATCTCTGGGTAGGCTGCCGGCAGCAAGATCGTGGGTGCTCTCGTAGATGGACAAGGATGGCTGAATTCCCTATGAGATGCAGGCTGGGCAAATCAGCAAGGATGGCCGATCCCTGCTGCACATCTTGCCCAGGAGGTTATGTTGAGCATGGTCCCAGCTTTCTGGGCGACCCTATCCTTCACGCAGGTGCCGTCCGAATAGAACCTTTGTCGATGCCAGAATGCCCATCCATTGACTGATCAGTTCTCGTTGGAGCAAAGTCAAACCCGCCCAGGATGCGAATGACAGACGGGAAAACGCCGCGGATGGGCCGCGGACGGGCCCGTGATAGAAGGTAGGCAGTCTGTTGGTAATGGGCGTTGTGGGCGCGTCATATCCTACTCTGGGGTCTAGATGCGAGTGGATGATGGTGTTGTTGGAAGCGAAGAGAGTCGTCACGCACGGGCAGTCCCTCACCGGTCAACACATGGCTCCTGCCTCTTGATCTCCGGCGGCGGCTCTTGGCGAGTGCTCCCGAGTCATGATTGGCCAGATCATCCACACAAAGGACCCACCGTTCAGCGCTGCCAAGAGCCTGTCAGAGGGGAACGGTGTGGGCTTTGTTCGGCCCCAACTGCGCTAGCTCGGCGTCAGTGCGCTCTTGGTGGGGACCCCGGGCAGGAGCCATGATGGATCCAATCGAGGCTGGGGCAGTTACTCTTGCGGCCGACTTCCATTCATCAAGCTAACATTGGAACTGGGAAGCTTCCATCTCACCTGCCATCACCAGCTTGCGCTAAACCAGGCACCGGAAGCTTCACTCTTGATATAACGTGACTTTGAGTTTTCTTTTGCTCCACACCGGATGATTTCAGTCTTGGCATCCATCTTGGGGTGTAGCCTTCACTTCATCCAACGGAAACCAACCCTTCTGGATACCTAGTTATCCCCTCCTCCACCTTGACCAGAATCGCACGCGCCTGATTAAACATGCTGACTTGACCTCTCCTTTGTGGCGCCGATGGAGTCGGAAGGCACGTAAGCGCAGCTTAGCCAAGTCAGGCAACAGCATCTCCGGAAGCTTGACTTACCAACAATGGAGGCTTGAGACTGGCCTCGAAAGTTCAAGTCCCCTCGCAGGCATCTCATGAGCAGCATATTCATCCCCATGACCACAGATTCCTTTCATTCATTGTGCTGTGCTTGGATGGCCCAGCATAAAGGTTGTTAGCAAGGCACTTGACAACACCTAGTCAACACAGGCACAGTACTGTTTGTCACCGCGTCGACTTTCAGCACAGACATGAAGCCTTGTTGCCTGCCTGCCGTACGAAAATGACCAGTCTTCTCCTCATGTTGACCAAGGTGAGGGGCATGCAGACACAAACAGACCGTGCGTTATGGCTGACATGAAAACTACCAGTCTAGGGATGGAGCTTATGCCTTAGACCTGTCGACCCTCTTCCCCTGAAGCTCACTATCCGGACATTGCAAGTACTTCTGCAGAGCATCTTGACCGTCCTTAGACCAGTGTGCCATCCAACGCAAGCCGGGGAGTCAGCCGCGGGTACTTGATCATTACTCAGTTTTCTATTGCCCAAGAACGCCATCGCAATGGGTCCTACCTTGTCCAAGACAGGTGGATCTCCAATCATCAAGACCTGTGGTCTGGGTGGCACATTCTTCCCAACCTGGAAGTCAAATGCATGAGATCGTTCTCAAGGTCACACTACACTTGACGGATTTCCTCCTCCGACGGCGTTAAACCAAATGCAACATGAAGATCAATCAGAAATCCAGGCTCGATACAAGTGTCTCACTTCAAATCAATCATTGCAGCAAACCCGGTTTACCCCGGATGCGAAATGACTGGCGCAGACTGCTTCATGGTCAGAAACACCCGGGAGCGGAGACAACACCATCCAACTGCACCTGCTCTTGGCGGGTTGTTGGTTGATATGTGACTTGGTCTTTAAGGTAGGCTATGAGGCCAGCAGAAGCGAATTTGGGCTGTGGGTATTATTGGGGAGGTTTCATTTCAAGGCATGTCGCCTGGAGGGTGGTCAAGCCCTGCTCCAACTCAGAATGTCCCTATCTCGACCCCCTGCAGACATCTTGATGGGAGTGTCTAGGGAAAAGACGCAGACGCCAGGATAACTTGCTATCTTGACTATGACAACAGGGGATACACCGATTTCCAACGCCCACCCCTTATTTGGAGGGCGCTTTGGGCGGTAGTGCCTATCATGAGTCCTCTGAACTCATGAGGCCTTCGCTTGAAACTAAACGGACATCCAACATCCGCCGAGTGTCAAGCTTGAAGGTCTAGACCCCAAGCACGTACCCAGGTAGACAGCCATCCCGACACTACCTGTGTGACCCAGGAGGACGAAGATGATGGCTCCCTCCGGACCACCCTGCTGGGAGTGCTTACAACAACCTATGCGGGCATTTTGACACCAATCTACCGAAAGATATTTGTTGGCCTCAAGCTTGCCCGGAGAAATCGCTAGAGCAACCCATGGTTGCTCAGCTGTCCCCTTGACCTCAAATCGGGCCTGCATTAGAGCCATTTGCCGGATTTGTTCGCTTCTTCTTTCCTGATAAAGCTCTTGTCAAACCAAACTACCCAAGCTAGTTTTGATGCCGGAAACAAGCTGCGGCAAGGAGGCTTTGGCCAAGGGGCCATGACTGCTGTGCCCGCCCTTCTCTCACGGGTGCTTGCCTCTGCGCGCGACAGGGTCTCTAAACAAGCATGGCGTGACTGAGGCATCATTCACTATTCAATTGATATCGCAATAGGATGGGGAAGTGATACGTGGCGAACGCCTGGGAACACAAGTTAAAGCTGAATTGGTAACCAATGAGCCGCGCAGAAGCAAGCAGGGCGGCGTATTGGCACTGCAAATATCCCCTCGAGTATGAGATGGATATGTGTTGTCGATTGCTGTCCTGATTGCCATGCTCCCTTTGAAACAACACGGACCAGGGTGGTATGGCATGGCCCGGCCCATGACCTTTTGCGGCATCCTGAGGTAAGTCATCACGGGTCTTGTTGCCTTGATCCAGGGGACAAGCTTGACCTTGAATCTGAACTGGCGATGCGAGTACTCTCAAGCCTCGGGGGACGCATATGGCCGCAAAAGCTGCAGGCACCAAGCCACCTCCTCGAATAGAGCTCACCATGTCGACTTGGCCAACAACAATGCGGACATTGACCACCAAGCTTCGGCGCCACCCAGCGGTTGTCCGCCATCGATGGCCGGAAGGATAGTCTGTACGACCCCCCAGCTTCGATGGATGAAACCAGGTACGCAGGCGCCCGTGGTTCATGAACCCTTGCCGACGGGCAAGGCTTTTCCTGCCTGGAACGATCGAGAAAGCAACGTTCATTGCCACCCGTTCCCAACCACGGGTCACTTACACGTAAAGATTTTTAGAATCGAGACTCCAAGGTTGATGGAACGTAGCAGAAAGACAGCAGCTATTTCCGGATATCCATCACTAGCCTGAGATGTCAGTCTCGGGAGGTCGTCAAGACAATCGGGAGGATTTGCCAATAGCAGCTAGCCATCTCATGCCTGCCTATCTAACGCTCCTACTATGTATGGCAAGGGACCTAGACTGCAGGGTTATGGAGGCATGCTGATTTCAGAACTGGATGCCCTAATTCTGGGCGCATGCAGGTTTCCGACCAGTCCATGTCATATATCCTTGCAAGTCCTCACACACAGCCGTCACTCATCAACACACTCTATGAGCCCGTCAAGATATGGCTGGTCGAAAAGAGTATGGAACTGCTCTAAGAGCGTGATTTGGGGAGTGTACATGGCATGATGCTCTTCGAAGCATGGAATCGCTATCCGACATGTCGAAGGGGGTTTCTCTCCAAGGTTCCAAGACCGTTACCCACGCAACAGATAATGCCCACCACCCGGTGTTTTCTCGATACTCGGTGTACACCGGCTTGGTATATGGACGAGTATGCATGCACGTCATTGCTGGGGGGCCGGTTGACGCATGAAGGCTGCATTTGGGCCGCGAGACGGCAGCGAGGCGAGGTGAAGCGAGGCGAAGCGAGGAGGCCATGGCGGTTGGCCTTGAGGGAGCATCGGCATGAGATTGAGTCGGCTGTGCTATCTGCTTAGACATGATCTGACCATGCTCTACGCTGAATCCGCCCATATGTCAACAATTGCCGCGTGTGATGAGCAACAATGGATGGATCTGGATATCTGCAGTCACATCTCACAGCCTTCCTCCGCACCTGGCCAGGACTCCACGCCCTGGAGCTGGGCTGCCCGTTCTGCCAGGGGCTTTGGGGGGCTCTGTCGGTAGTGGCGTTAGCGCTTGCTGGGGGTGTGAGACCACTAAGCCCAGCCTGGAGTCACCCTGCCGTCATGGCTTCTCTCCAGTGAGACGAAGCTGATTAGGGCGGCGGCAGGAGAGCTGGAAATGGATGGCTTGGATCAGGATGACTCTTTACGCTGATGACTCTTCCATGGATCCATCTCATCATCGTCATCCCTCAGTTCAACTCCACTCTCTCCCACGCGACAGACGGGTTCTGGGCGTCAGCTTGACTCATCGAGGTTGATACACGATCCTAGACAAATACCTCTACGTTGCACCTCGATTTCCAGAGGTTCTTTCTGCCCTCACCCTCACTCCCTCTCGGCTCGCCTGCCACTACCTACTTGAGAGAGGCAGCTTCTTCCCCGGGCATGCCGAAGAAAAGAAACCACATCAGGTCCTTCAAGCCAACTCCAGCGGCTTTTCCGACAGCCTCTTCATCTGGCAGCTCTGGTAAGCTCATCCATCCATCCATCCATTCCCCTTGGCTTCTTGCCACACGCACGGCACCGCACACGCCCCTCCTGTGCTCGCCCGAACCCCCGGCCACCTCTCGGCTTGCTTCCTTTCGAACCCCTCCCCCAGATACCTCAGGACCGCGTGGCAGCCAGAGTCTCACAAGCTGTGCTCAGCAGACAAGCCCTCCCGAAGCGTCAACGAGCTCCTAGCAAACCTACGTCGTACCTCGATTGGCCCCTCCGCCGCCTCCGCCGCCGCCTCCCCGTCAGCCCTGCCTGCAACAGCTCCGAGCGTGCCCCCAGCCATCAGAGAGATCCTCCAGATCCCCGAAACGCCAGCCCCTGCTCCCCGACACATCACACGCCAGAGATTCGACGGCCATGGCAGACGACTCCCTGCTGGTCCTCCTCCGCCGGGGAGCTGGGTCTCCCGCGGCCCCGCGGATCCCTCTGCTGAGGCCTCCTCCTCGAGCTCCTCGCGGTTGAGCCAGAGGGGCCTGCAAGATACCTGCCTGCCGGGGACCTATCTCCCTTCCCGTGGGAGTCTGATAGATATCGTTTTGCGGAAGCTCGCATGCGACTGGAGCTTCCACCGAGTCTACAATCAGTATCATCTGTACTTTGTACCCAACCATCTTAAGTCAGCCCTGATCCGTTACGTCGGGATTGCGAGCGAGGACGGCTTGTCCATCAGTGATCTCAAGATCATTCTACTGCCGCCGCCGGATACCTTTGACGAGGATGAGCTGGATGAGTTGGCTACTTCGAACCTAGAAGTCAACTATCTTGATCTGTCGGGGTCCATTGGCCGCTTGATGAGATTAAAGGATATCAGTGACTTGCTGTTTCCCGTGAAGGAGCAGGAACCCGTGTCAGAGCCCCAAGAATCCTGGGACGCAGCCGAGGCGATCCCCAGTCCTCCTCGGACTTTGCTGCCCAACCTCACCCACCTGTCGCTCGCCTTGCATCCTCATCATGCCTCGTCTGCATCCTGGAGGCAACTCATTGCGCTGTCCTCCAAGCTCACCACGCTCACCCACCTGAGTCTTGCGTACTGGCCCGAACCGTGCTTTACGCCACGGGCTCGCCTGTCGACGGTGGCCACTCCCCAGGGGGGCCAGATCCCGTACGGGGGCACGAATCTGTACTCCCACTCGCTCGATCATGACTGGAGTGAGGCGTTGCTCGTATTGCGCATGTTTAGTAAGAATCTATATGCGCTTGAGTTTCTAGACCTCACCGGTTGCTCACCCTGGTTCAAGGCCCTGTGTGCTGAATCTGGCCACGACTTTGTCAATTGGGCCGACAGCTGGGGCAAGATCACTGAGCTTCGGCTCTTCACAGGATGGACCCCTGGTCCGGATGCATTGCCCTCTGAGCAAGCGAGCTATAGGGAATCTGTTGAGATGGCCAAGACCGTGGCAAAGCATGTTCGAACGATGAGAGCTGGTAAGGGGCGGTTTATTGCTGTGGAGCACGACAATATAGACGCATAGAAAGCAAATCTGAAAGATAATAACATAATTATTTCCAGCATCTGAGATGCCCCTGCGTAGAGAGTTGGTCTTGACTTGACATAGGGTCTCGAACGTGCTGTTTGATGCCAGAAGGTTCCCTTGCTTGCCCACCTAGAAAGCGCAGTCTTCCTCTGTGTCTCTGCCCCATGACTTGACGCTTTTTGGTCAAATTCTGGGTGCGCCATGCCGATGTTGATGCTGAAAACGGTGCACCATATGAAGCTATCAAAATCGCTCGTAGACGTAGCTTTCACACCCATCCCCTATCACTGAAGGTAACCAACATAGCCTATGCATGCTTACGATAATGCTGAAGACATATATCAGGATTGTGAGTATATGTACACAATTGTTCAGTTCGGATTGGGAAATTGCAAGAGTTGTGATAACATCAACAGTTCCACCATCTTGCCTGGATCTAGGGTATGTGATAAACAAGGCAGCACAATGCCTACACTTTACGCTAACTGCGCCTTGCTGTGAGCAATATATGATCTATTATTATGATAATATTGAGGATGTTAGCATCTCTCGTCAATGACTCCTACATCGTATTCTTGATGGACTGGTGGCTTATCTCAGAATGGCTGTAACAACCTTTCTCGAGACTCATGCTACTCTTCGTTTACCTGCTGAAGGCCACTTCAAGCTCCACGAAAGAGGCAATTTAGGGATATCCCCCTTCCTCTTTTGGATCTAATGAAAATTCGAGGGGGATCTTTAACAGCCCATCAGAATGGCATGACTACGCAAGACGGCACGGAGGAGGCTCCGGCCGTAATACCGGGCGAGTGGAGCCCGGCGCCGGCGCCGGCGATCAATGGAGATGCGGAGCGTTGCTCCACCTTTCAAGGACGACAAATACGGAGTTTAAGAAGAAGCTTAGCGCTCGGCTGGTATTTGAAGTGTCGGGATTGAGGGTTCGTGGCAAGTAACTAGACGCTATGATGAGGTCCTTGGACGGGAAGACGTTATACAGAAGAATGAGAATAAGAGGATATAGAAGGTGGTCAGCCAGCAACCATGACAAAAGAGGTAGAGAACTAGTTGTTCTTCTTAGGTAGCCTGTAGCATCCATCAACCCCTTTGAGGCTTGATTGTTAAAGAGAAACTCTGTCGACTCGGGTAGGTAGATAGTGTGTTAGTCTGGACACCTCCCTATTTGGTGACTTGCCAAGGAATGAGCTGAGGTAAACCGACTTTTCGTTGTGACAAGAACGATGAGTCAATCAAGCCTTTGTGCATATAAAAACAATAAAAAAGATATTTCTCACCTAATTTCGTATGCTGATCTCTCTCTAACCCCTTGAATTTGGCCCGTGTGGAGGTTGAGTTGCGAGTCACTCGGTGTGAGTCACTGCATTATTGTGCGACATGATGGCGGCATTTTCAGTTGAGCCGGCGTTGGTAGTGGCGCGAGACAGACGAACGAGATGGGTTTTTTTTTTGAAAGTTTGTGACTGATGAGGAGAGAATCGAACAATTGTTTACCCGCCACATTCAACGCTTTGCTTTCAATGAATGAGGAATCTACTTAAACTGCAGCGATAGAATGCCATGTCGATGAGAGCCTGGTCTTTTAGGACTTTAATCATCAAGGCAGGAGCATCTCTCGATTGAACCTTCTCCAAGTTGTTTATTCCCGAATTTATTCCCCCTTCTATCTTGCACCTCCCATACTTCTATTTCAACATCTTCAACATGACGTCGATGGCATCGGAATCTGTAGCAACTATCCTCTGCAACTCCAAGCAGACACGCTTTCAGATCACCAATTACCGCGAGGTACGGCGCATCTAACAATTAATCCCTGTTTACATACTAAAAATCTCTAGCTTGACATTGAAGGTGTCACCATTACTGTCACCTCGGGTGAGAGGCCTGTTGGCAAGGGCAAGGGCAAGGCCAGAGGTGAAGGCATCGAGATCCTTGCCGGTGCCAAGCTGCGATTGAAGGAGGGTCAGCGCTATGCTCTTGTAGGCCGGAATGGAACAGGAAAGTCCAGTAAGATGAGCTAACCGGAATCAATACTGGACGATTGAGGACTGACACTTCTGCGCGAAGCATTGCTGAAGGCTATTGCTGAAAAGCTCATCCCTGGCATACCTGAGGACACTCGAATTGCTATCCTCCAACAGACGAAACTTGTGGATGAGAAACCCAAGGGCTCTTCTGAAGATGGCAATCAAGGCCTATCCGTTCTCGAGCAGGTGATCGAGAAGGCCACAGCTAAGCAAGCTGTTGAACAGGACATCAAAGGTACCCTCCGCTTATAACCCCCAAGGCAAACAAAACTCATGTCAAATGCCCATAGATCTCTCTGAGGGTGTAAACGCCCCTGATCCATTTGCTCCTGTTCGAGCCCTCAGACGGCTCAAACACCAGAAGCATCAGCAGCGCCTCTTCCGTCTCGATAAAGATGCTCGACTTCGTAGTGGTGCCCGTGGCATGCAGGCTCGCAAGGCTTTGACGGCTTACGAAAAGATCGTCGCCGAGTCAAATACTTTGTACGTGTTCCCCAAGAGTTCAGACTCGACTATGTCTCTAACACACCCCATAGGCTAGAGCAGTCGAACGAGGACATTTCTCCCGAGGCTCTCCAAGCTGAAACGCAGGAGGCTGTTGACATGCTCGCCGATCTTCAGATCCAAGTTGACCCGGCTCGAGTATCGGAGACAGAGTCACAGGCCAAGAAGATCCTCACTGGTTTGGGTTTTAGCGATGCCCTCATGGAGAAGCCAATATCGAGTCTCTCAGGCGGCTGGCACATGCGAGCTGCTCTGGCAACCGCCCTAGTCCAGGAGACTGACATCCTCATACTGGATGAGCCTACCAACTTCCTCGACCTGCTTGGAATCATGTGGCTTCAGCGCTATCTTCAAAGTCTTGAAGAGTCTGACCAAGCCCCGACTCTCATCCTAGTCTCCCACGATCGTGACTTCATCTCACTATGCACCGATTTGCTTATCCTTAAGGACAAGCAGCTCACATACTTTCACGGAGACTTACCCACCTATGAGGCATCGCAATCTGAGCGCAAACAATGGCTCACCAAAATGAAGGACGCCCAGGACAAGCAAAAGGCTCACATAGAAAAGTCTATCGCCGCCAATATCAAAGCCGGCAAGGCCAACGATGATACCAACAAGCTTCGCCAGGCAAAGTCACGACAGAAGAAGCTCGATGATCGTTGGGGACTGCAGGTCAGCGCCAAAGGCGGCCGCTTCAAGCTTAATAGAGACCTCGTTGGATATCACTTGACGGCTCGCGAGGAGATTGATATCCCACCTGAGGACCGGCCTGTGGTGGTTTGTCTCCCAGAGCCCCCTGATCTGCGTTTCCCTGGTGCTCTGATATCTCTTGAGAAAGTTGCTTTCCGATACTCGACCAAGACACCTCTTATCATCCAAGATATTACCCTTTCTGTTGGTATGGGTGACCGCATCGGCGTCCTCGGCCTGAATGGTGCAGGGAAGTCGACGCTCATCAAGCTCCTAGTCGGGGAGACGCAGCCAACATCTGGAACTGTGACGACACATCCTCGCTTGAAGCTTGGATACTACTCACAGCATGCTGTTGACGCACTACAAGCCCTCGGTCGTTCGGAGCCTACCCTAACCTCCCTCGCTCTTCTCACTCGAGAAGTCGACGGAGAACTCACTGAGGGGGACCTTCGCGGCCTTCTAGGCCAGCTTGGTCTCCCTGGCCGCATCGCTTCTGATGTACCCATTAGCAAGCTCTCTGGAGGGCAAGTCGTGCGCTGCGAACTTGCCCGCCTCTTCTGGCGTCGACCACACTGTCTCGTGCTTGATGAGGTGACTACGCATCTCGACTATGAAACAGTGACAGCTCTGCGGGAGGCGTTGAGGGATTGGGAAGGTGCTGTGATCCTAGTGAGCCACGACAGGTGGTTTATGCGTGGTGCGGTCGAGGGTGCGATGGAGGATGAAGAAGAAGACGAGGATGAAGATGATGAAGAGGAAAGCCTGAGAAGACGGGTGGTGTATCGATTGAAAGGAGGCAAGATGAGCAAGCTGGAGAATGGAGTGGAAGAGTTTGAGAAACTCATGGAGAAGAGGGTCAGGAAGCTTCTCTAATGGTGAAATTAATGTGTCAATACGGACGTTGCAAAGAATCTTGACAACCTATCTCGAAAGCTACTAGTAGCTAGCAGAAGCTATCATAGTTCTGAGGACCTTTGTCCCTCCCAGAGATGAGTGTCGGCCAAGACTCTGACAATGATGTGATCCAGCATCTTGACGCTCATGTGTCCCCCCTTGGGAATTTCAACAATGGTTCCGTCAATACAAACCTTGCGCCACCTCTCATCATCCTCAAGAGTAGTAATCTTGACCTCGTCCACTTCGTCATAGCCAACACGTTCACCATCATCCCACTTCATACCAACATGGCTTCCCTCCTCATACGCCTTCAGCATGACATTCATGGTGCGCTCACCGCCGATGGGACCAAAGTGGACTAGCCTAAGTCGCGAATCCAGGGGCCGAGTCGCGGGGGAGATTGTGAACTTGCGCTCGAGGTTCGACACAAGGGCCGTCAGAACGTAGGCGTGCTTGTCGCGGGGGATGACCTCAAAGGCGGTGGAACCACGACGGCGGATAGACACCTCTGCGGCGTACGCGTGAGACTCACGTAGGAGCTCCTGAGCGACCATGCCGAAGCGCTTGTCCCCGTGGACGCGGTGCTCAGGGGTGTCGCTCTCGTAGACGATGCTCGCGTGGAAGCCGTAGCTAGCAACAATGGCCCCCTGGAGGTGCGACACTGACGTCTCCTGCTTCTGAAGCTGGGCCGGGTCGACGGCGGTAGAGGGTGACTTGGCGGATTTGTCGGCGAATGTGACGATGCGGGATCCGGGTGAGAAGGATGCCCGGAAGACGGGGAGGTCATGGGCTACTCCTCGAAAGAGAGTTCGTAGGCCATGGACGAGCGGTGTTGGGCCTGGGTCGGAGTAAAGAGGCTTGTGAGTAGAATGGAAGAGGGCATTCCCCGTTCCTAGAGGCAGCAATGCAATCGCAGGAGGAACTTCAGGCGGTTCATCTCCATCAGAGCCATTCAGGAGGTCCACGACACCACCGTCACCGGTGAGAAGCACGACAGTCCTCCCACTAGAGCGTCCACCGTCAGGAACCCACAGTTGCCGTGAGAATTCCCGAACAGTCTCTGGACTCTCTGTGACGATGACCCTGTAGTGCGACTTGGATGAATCGACCGTCAAACCGTCGGTGCGCTCTTTGTGCCGAGCAACCAAGTCCCACAGGGGCTGCAGTACGTCCTGCCAGGTCGTCAGGGCGAGCCCCGTTCCAGACTTTGTCGAGACGATGATGTCGACATGGTTTGTGATTCCAGACTTGCTGGTGACGCCGTGTTGGAGATGTTGAGGTAGCCCAGTGACCATGAGGTCGAGGAGTTCAGAGGGTATCTGTGTGGTCCTCAGGACCGAGAGTTGAAAAGGGTACACCTTGTTTTCGAGATCTTGTTTGAGAAAACAGAGCAGAAAGTCGAGACTGTCGCCGAGTTTGCCTGCCATGAAGACAAACAAGAGCTCATGGCGGGGAGCTTGCTCGGAAACGTCGGCCCGAGTCCATGTCAGATTGTCACCGACGATCGAGACATTGTCGACGATTACAATCTCACTGGAGAGATCAGTCGGCGATTGTTTAGAGCCCATTGTGACGAAGAAGGGTTCAAGGGATGTAAAGAAGACGATGGAGGAAAAGAAAGAGGGCCTTGTTAAAGTGGAAATGAATCAAGAAAGGCTGTGGTGTCTTTAATACTGAGTAGCTAGCAGTGCGATTTGGCGACAGAGATGATATTGGTGTCTCTTTCTGCGGATAATGCGAGCTATCTAACCAATCGCGACGAAGCTCAGAGGTAGTTATGGAATGCGACAGGACGCCATCAAGTCGCACGACGCGGCGATAGGCGATATCTGGCAAGACTGAGCGAGGGCCAGATGCTTAAATTCGAGGTTTCGAGAAGCGTGTGATGAATGAGTTTGAGGGTTATACCATGAATGGATGGATGCATCTTGGCCTCCTCTCCTCTCGGCGCTTTCGGTGGGGCTAGCGGCTTTGCTGACGAACATTGAATATGTCAATAATCACCGACGCTTGCGCAATCCGTTTGCCTCGAGGCCTCGCTCGTCTCGTCTCATCTTGTCCAATCCGTCGTCGCTTATGGCAGCCATCATGAAGAGCAATCAGGTCCAAGTTATCCCGTCTAGTTGCACAGTATCACCGGCTGCTTGCTTTGCTCAGAGGTCCCCAGTTTTCTCGTGGGTTCATCTGATATCGCACATACTTTTGCTCTCCTCGCCTGCGCGCAAGACGAGCCAGGTTCTCGTCAAAGACGAGAGTCTTGCGCAACTCCATCTCGCTTGGGACACCTTCATCTTTCCCGTTTGTCGCATCCGCAGGTTTTGTGTCGGCGACTGCTGAAGATGGAGCCGACTGTTCCACGCCCTCCATTTCCGACCCGTTCTCTGCAGTTTCAGTCTCGGTTTCGGCCTCGGCCTTTTCCTGCCCAACAATCCCAGCATCACTCAGTATCTTCCAAGCGGCCGAGTTCTTCTTGATATTGGCTTCCTTGATGGGCGACTTTTGCCGGATCCACTCGGTCATAACCCACCAGATGGTCGACCATGGAGCATCCGTCTTGATGCTACCTGGCCGGCAGTGACTCCGTGCAGTACGGTATCCTAAGTGAATCAGTGCGCCTCGGAACATGTCCTCGCTCGGGGTTGAGCAGCTGACCACATTAGCCAAGCGGCTTGGGATGACAAAGAAAGGATACAGGTCGCGTGTGGCAAGTTGAGCGTCCTTGGGGTCCACGGGCTCTTTGACTTCGGGGCCGGGCAGGTATTCTTCGAGCGCCGTTCGGAGCATGCCCTCGAGTCTCGGCATTGTTCCATACACAGAGCGGTCGGCGCCAGGGATCTGGTCAAGTAGCTTTTGGATGAACTCCTGGGAGTGAATGTGTCCACCATACATGGGACCGTTGATGTGCATTCTGGTACCGCAGTGTTGGCAGTGTTGATCTGTGGTAGGTCCCTGTACCATGCTATGTTTGTAAAATGCGCCAGTGCCCTTCTTGTTGGGAGCAGGCTTGCTCTTCATCATGGGCTGAGTTTCCCAAGCACCACAGCCTTGGTCACAGCTGTAAACCAACATGGTCTTTGCTGCAAGGAACTTGACAGCTTGGGGAGACTTTGTCACCTTGATGAAGAACTTGGTATAGAAGTCGATGGAGAGAGAGAGGAGAGGCTCGATCGAAAGACCGTACCGGGCTGCCGAGGTAGCAACCGCGTTCAGAACGAGCCGCAGGCCAGCTTCATGTGAGTGCAGTCCCTTGATCGGGATACCTCCATACAAAGCAAATGTCTTCTCGCAATAGCTGTGTCCTGCCCACACTGCGCTATCCGTGCAAGTAATGCAGAGGAGACCCCCGTCATCTCTCACTGACTGAACAGCAGCATCAAAGAAAGGCGCAGCGGTGCCATAAGGGTCGAGATCGATAACATCAAACTTGTTGGCTCTACCGGGGTTGCCAGTCTTGTCTCTATTGGACAGATCGTCGGCGATCCCCCGATACATAAGGCCAAGCGCATCACCTTGTGTGACGGAGATCTTGTCCTCGAGTCCATTGTGCTTGACATTCATCTTGATCGTCTCTGCGGCCGAGTCAGACAGGTCGTTGGCCTTTACAGAGGTCACAAATGGTAGCTCGTGAGCATATCGGAGCGCGCGTAGTCCTGACGCTGATAGTGCGTCGAGAATTCGGAACTGAGCCTTGTATGGCTTTGGCTGTTGAGAGTTTCCAGCTTCCTCAGCCTTGGGGGCCTCCTCGGTCGCTTGCGCATCCTTGGGTGGGCGGTTCGAGGTGGACTCGGTAGACTTTTCCTCGTCATCGTCGCGCTTCCGCTTCTTGCCCTGCTTGTTCATCCTCGACTCGAATTGCCCCTTTCTCTTCTCAAGAGACATCTCTCCATAGGTCTTGATCGCGAGAACCGACAGATCACGGTTGTACTGCTGGATGGGGTTGTAAAAGACCTGCTGCACCTCGCCGCGATCCTCGCCAATCTTGGCGCCTTGGGGAACGAGGATGGTCGCCTTTCCCTCCGTTACGGTTCTGTACTCCTTGCCATCGATGCTCACGACCTCTGTGTCGACTTTGTTGTCCGCCATGTTGTTGGTGGTTGTGGAAAACAAGCGTTGCGCAGGCGTTTTGTCGCAAAGAATTTGATGGCCGCGATTCGAGTTGGGAAGAGCAGTGCGCAGATGTAGGAGGAGGGAGGGGGTCCTTGGTCCAAGTCCCGCACTGGCGCGAAGAACTGGCCGTAATATCCGAGCACTGCGAAGCATGCAAAAGTGTTGCACCAAGAGAATTTGCATGGCTCTAGAGTAGAGCTTCTCGTGGTGGAAGCTGAAAAAATGGAGATTCTGCCGCCTGGAGTATGATAATGGCAGGCGGTGAGTGGAAACACCTGCATTGAAACCTGGGTGGCTGAAGCAACCTGGTTCTTGAGTGCATCATTGGCTTCCTATTGGATGATGTGAACGTCATCTTGGATTAAATTGACCTTCATTGAAAAGGATTCATCAATTATGAATTCACTCTTGTCTTAGTTGATGATGTATAACAAGACGCGAGAAGTGCGGAGTTCCGCGAAGTGATTTGCAAGACGATGGCTTAGATCAACATCCTGGAGTATAGCGTCAGGCTAAACTACCAATCCCTTCTCATAATCGCTTACACAATCTATAAGATCACGATGAGGTCAAGTGCCCTCGACTGCCCCGAACAACTTAACCGAATGCTCTTGCTATGTACCTATCCTAATAGCTAAGTAGGTACTCGTGAGGTAGGCACGAATCTTGATGTTCAAGGCAAGAGCGTACCAGTCAGTCATCAAGATGGAGTCCTCCATCAACTCCCGAGGTGCCATCACACAGCTTCTTCATCTTGTGCTAGGTAGTCATCAAAACCTCAAGCATCCAATCGCCTACGTTAATCTCATCAACATCGACACTCTCTTTCTCTCCATTCCTTTCACCTCGTGAGTTACAAGAATAGCCCACCTCCCGCATCTTTAACATAGTCAACAGTCTCGTTCAATGAGCAACAACGCCTCTAATTTCCATTCACTTGGCCAAGATTGTAACATCAATAACATCCCAATGTCGGATCATTCTAGTTCCAGCAGAAACGGCGGTCCGCCAGAACTCCCACCCTTGGCTCTTGGCTCTTCCCGGCAACCTCCTGCATCTAACGAACAAGGCAATGGACGTGCCTACTTGAAGACATCCCGCGAACAGGATCAAATTCAAGTTCCTCGACACAGATTTCTGACAGCGAATGAGTGGACTATTTTCGCCCGCGGTGTTGGTGCGATTCGAGATGCGGAAGAGAATGCACTCGTGGTGCCAACCAGCTGGTGGTGGCCAGCCAAGGGTCTCCCTCCAGGACTATACGCAGATGTCATTCGTCGGAGGTCCGTTTGTTTCTACTTCTTCCACCTCGCCAGCATCGTTCGCTGGGGCCTCTTGGTTGTGCAGCTTGTTCTCGGCGCTAGCCTCACTGCGCTTGGTGCCTTTAGTATCGCCAACGGCACATCTATCACTGTTCTTGGCGCATCAAACACCATAATTGCAGGACTGCTGGCTCTCTTGCACAACAGTGGACTCCCGGATCGATACCGTTACGACATGGCCGAGTTTGAAGAAGTGGAGGACCACATCAAAGAGATCCTCACCACAAGATTAGTGCGCGCTGATCTAACACTTGATCAAGTGCTTGCACAGTGTTACGACCTCTTCCACGACGCAAAGACAACCGTCGAGGCCAATATGCCGGCAACGTACACTCCAAGCCAGGCCACCCCAGTCCGCAGAGGTAGCGTCTCATCGGTAGCACCTGGAACGGTCACACCACCAAAGCCGACTAGAGCTAGCTCTGAGGACGACCAGAGTCCGGCGACGCAACCTGGAAATGGTAAATGATGCAGGGATCGAGAGAGTATGCGCTCTTTTCCAGGGTCGACGCTGTGAGAGGGTTTCCCAAAATCGACTTAATTCGCAATGGCACTTGTACCTGCGTTAGCTTGCTTATCGACAAACACCATGTTAGTCAGATTGCGATGTATCATTGGCATCAAAAGATAGGAGTCAAAAAAGAGATCTGCAACTTTGAGACATACCGTCTCCACGCGTTCTTCAAGATTCGATTCGTTATTGACGTCAACTGGTGGTGGCATGTTAAATGTGCCCAACGACCGGCCTTGAAGACAGAAAAGGGAAAAGGCCATTGAGTGATCGGCTGGCAATCCACGCCATCAAGATGAACCCTGTCACAGTTTAATTGCCTGCCCTGGATTTCCCCTCTCGAGACGACATGACACGACCAGGGTGCGCAGGGCCATGTCACGCCTAGAAACTGGGGCGCTTAGTTTCATGATAGCCTCGAAGGATGGCCAACCCCCACTACACCCTATCAACACTAAACAAGGGGACGATGACCTTCACAATGACTGTGCCGCATGGGGAAATTCGTCGCAACCGTTGACTTTCTAGTGTTAATTTGCTTTAAATGGCTCGCCCTTCCTCGGGTGCGACCCTCTTGTTTCTCTCGTCTCAGAAGTTGTTTCTGTTGCTTTGTTTTGTACCACATGCTATGCCTCTGTTGTAGTCGTTAAGCGACAACCATCCAGATTCTACCCACCCAAGTCACTCCTTTTTTTTACTGGATAGGTAATCAGATCGTCTTTTGGCGGTTTGATTTCTCTTCATTTTTGCGCCATGATTATGCTTTCTAGCTCCCCGTCTTTACCCCCAAGAGTTGTTCAGTTGGTGGTATTGGTCGTCTTTAGCCTTCTTTTCATTCATACACGATGGCTATCACAGTCTCGAGAAGACAGGATCGGTCTCAACCATCGTGAAATCGTAATCAACGGCCCGGTAGCGGAAGAACAATACTTGGACCGACTTACACGACAGATCGGTCTCTCGAATTACACATCATGGACCGCATGGAAAATACGAATCTCGGAGCAGGACTCTGAGTGGACGTCACTTACGAACATTGACGCAGACTTTCATTCAAACCAACCTAGAGTTGTCGACGTGCGCGAACCTGTCCGTCGAGACTTGGTTGCGAACCAAGAGCTCAACATCCCCGTCCCTGGAGGTCCTCGCCCTGGACAGGTCGACGCCTCGGATTTCTTGTTCGCTGTCTCGACTAGCTTTGAGCGCGTCGCTAGAGATGACTACGCCGTGGTCAAGGACTGGGCGCGTTGGATGACGGGAGGAAATCAACACGGAAACGGAGCGAGCTTTGTTCTTTTGCTTGATCAGGCCGATGGCTTGCAGGTCAAGGAACTCAACAACGTCCTACATACCTTTGGCATCGACGCTCATGTCACCACGTCTACAAACCCAATGTCTGCGGCGAGGAGATACTTTAGCATGATCGAGGCTCTCAAAGGATACGGCGCTAAGCTTACGCAAAACGGCCAGAGGAAGAAGTGGTACGGCATTCTCGACGAAGAGATCTTTCTACCCAACTTGTCATATCTCCAAGAACGACTTTTCGCCTTCAACTCTGATAAAGAGCTGTACATTGGACTTCCGAGCGAGAGGGGAGATTGGGCTATCGGAGAGGGCTTCATGACCACCTACGGAGGTGGTGCCGTCTTTCTTACACGATCTGCTATCTCACGCATTCCACAACTGCCTTGCTTCGGCGACACTTCCGATAACCCGGCAGACAAGAAGCGATGGGATGGTGTCCTCCAAGAATGCTTGACGCAGCACACCAGAATGAGGATGCATATTCTCCCAAGCTTCTACTCGCCCAGCCACAACGACGAGTACACGGCTCACATCGACAGCTACGAGACAGGCATTCAGCCCCTGGCGCTGCACGACTATGAGGAGAGACATCACCTCACTCCCAGCCTAGCTCATCTCGTTACCGATGTCTGCGGCGAGGCATGCTTCCTTCAACGCTATCGTTTTCGTGATAACTGGGTACTAGTCAACGGCTACACCATCACTGAGTACCCAGATGGCATGAATCTAGCAGACATGCCACTATCCATGGCAGGAAGGTCAGCAGAGGCGAGACGCAAGTCTGTCATCGGCCCAGTCAAAGTGGACGAAGACATAACAGACCGAAAGATGCTATTCTGGACTGGGAGACGCAACGTCTGGAAGCTGATGGACTCGGCCATGACAAAGGAAGGAGACGTATGGCAGGCATACGTCAAGAGGGGTGCGGTGGAGGAGGATGCCACGTCGCGCAAGAGGTCCGTGGAGGACGTGACCGACTCGGTGATTGTGCTGATCTGGGAATCGGCCGCTTCTGCTGCGTCATGAGTCAAAGGAAAGGAATTTCTTATTACGTTGAACGTGTATCATGTGTATGGCGGATTAGTTAGTGTCTTTTAAAGCAAGAGAATGATATCCAACGATTAAATTGTAATAATGGGGACGCAATCACTTGTTCAGCGCTGTGTGATGTTTGTATGAAGTGACTGTAGCCCCTCTGTAAGAAATAAACATGCACTAAAGAATATTGACTGCTAAGTGTAGACTTTAGGTAGGAATGAAATGTATTGCTGACTACCTATTGTTCTCTTCATTCTCGATCAAGGATGATCCGGTTCACTCGACACGTCCCCCGAACAGCTCAACTATCTCCTGTTCTCTCTTCACCTAATCCTCTTCTTGCTCTTCGTACTTATAGACGTGAACTTCCAACTTTAACCCTGTGAGGTCACCCGTACTCCATTCATGGAGATGCTTCTTCCTCAGCCGCCTCTCCGACATGATGATAAACTGCTGGAGCTCCCAAGACTTATCGAGAACCTCCTGAGCATCAGGCTCTTCGTCGCCTCCTTTATCATAGGGCTTAAACCACACCGGATCACCCGACAAGCCTGCACTAACGCATATGGAATGGTCGACGGGCAGTGTTGCCTCTATCAAGGCCTCACGGAGTAGAAATCTAACAACCTCGGTTAGATCGCACTTGCAGCAGGAGTCTGTAATCTTGCCCCCTTCCGAGAGAGTAGGCGGGACAGTACATATTAGTGTCTGGCAAGAGGGCACGGCCGTGCCCAAGCAGGCATGGACACATTTCTCGTGCTCGAGCTTGGTTCGGCACGCAGGACAGGTGGGATCGCGCCCATCCTCTTCAAACCCCCTGAGATACTGGGAAATGCAATGGTCCCCAAAGATGTGTCCGCAGGGCAAGATGGTTGCCCTGTGGTCCCGTCTGCCGTGGATCTCAGGATATGGCTGCTCTGCGATTGCTGTCGAGTCGTAGCAGATCTGGCACAATAGATCAAGCCTGTCAAAATTGTCAGCGTCTTCCTCCAACTTTTTCTTCAGTGATGGCCAAAAGGTATCACTTACCCTGGAAGATTCTTGAGACATGGTGGATACCGCAGAGGGTTTATCCAAAGATTGGTATCAAGTGAGTCTCGAGACTTGGAAGTGCCAAGACGGGTTTCGGTAGAAGTGTGAGTGGGCAGATGTCGAAGTGTCTGCGTGAGTGTGTGAAGAGGAAAGGAAAAGTCAGGTGTCAATCCAAGGGTCAAGGGTTTTAAATAGAAAAACGGGAAATCTTCACTCTATCTCTGAATTTGCAAGTTCATCTACTAACGTGACCTGATCGATGATATTCTCAAGTCATTCGTTTATGTTCAGCTTCGTTAATGCCGTACAGTCCCAGCACATAACTGGAACTCAAGGACATGCATATCACACATCTCAGTCTGTATAGTAAATAAGTTGATATTAAGGCACATATGGAAACTATACTATCTTCTTCATCTGTTCTTGTCTTCAGTAGCTCACATGTTCTGCCCCGTCTCATCAGTTGTCTCATCACTCGTTGCCGTACTCTCCTGGGGCCTGTTCCACATCTTTCGACGCATAACTCGCCCATGTTCTACTGGCTCGTCATACAAAAACAAGCCAACCTCCACGTCTCCCACTCTCAGTAGCTGGCCAGGGGCGCTGTACATGGTAATCAGGCTGCGCTCTATGCTTCGATAGTGCTGAAGCATGGAAATCGGTCGTCTTATCTCGTGGCTCGCACGCTCATCATCCTCGAACTCTCCCCAGATCAAGTGTTTAACTCGGATCCGATAGGCGATTTGGGATGATTCCAGTAGTTCCGCAAAGTCGGGTTCGAAGATATTGGTGAGGATCGTCAAACGCCTGAACATATCGTCAATGGTACATCCTATGCATTCGGGCGCCAATGAGAGACCTTCGGCAATGGTAAGTGGTCTGACGAAAAAGTCTTCTACCTTGCCAGGCATGGGCCAGCCCGTATGGCCGCATCCGCACTCTGAGTGGCAAAGCGGAGGCTTTGCGTGGAGGGGGCAAGCATAAGGCAGGCTATGTTGTTGACGATAGCTGAAGTATTCGAAAATGCAGCTGAAGCCTACTATGTGGCCACAAAGAAGAACCATTGCTCGATGGTCAACCGTATTATGCCCGTCGCTAGCGTCGCGGGGATTGATGATCATGGGCATCATACAGATCATGCATTCCAGACCCAACCGATCCATCCCTGAAGGGTCTCTCACGAGAATCTCCCGAAGCCTTGGCCAGTACGACTCATTGATAAGGTCCTCCTCGATGGGAGACTCTTCCTCCTTGAGAGACTCATTAGTGAGGTCTTCCTCCATGAGAGACTCATCGATAAGACCCTCCTCTATAAGAAACTCATCAATGATTTCCTGCATGAGAGACTCAATGACAAAACCCTCCTCTATAAGAAACTCATCAATGAGTTCCTCCACGGAAGACTCGGGGGTGTTCTCGTGAGTCTCGTCTGAAGACATGATGGAACCAGTGGGTGGGCTCTACGGTGAGTGGAATCTCGATAAGCGTGAATCTCGGTGATTGAGCAAAATCATGTCTTTTTGTACATGGTCAGAACCTTGAGGATTCGTGAACACTGTACTCAGCCATGGTACCCGAGTCAAAGAGAAGACTTGACATGTTCTGTTTGTCTGTAATTGGATAGAACATCACTGATTCTAGTTCAAGGCTGCAATTCAGGTTTTGCAAAGAATCCTAGACAAGAAATGGAAATATGGGACACAGGTGAACACTCGTTTTAAACAAAGGCCACCACAATTAAGACTCTAGGGGCCTTTTTTCTAAGTTAGCAATTGTTCATTAGTGCAAGGGCCATGAGAGACTTCATTGTTACTTAGTTAAAGCACAGGCTTGCAATGGTAGTTTCACTGTCGCGTTTGCATCAGGGTGCCCTATGCTAGGGGCTTACCCATAATTACGACAAGTATTCAGGTAGGTAAGCCACATTCTCAATCTTATATGATGTATCATGAGACCATAGCCAAAACATGCACTCTTCTTGCCAGGATCAATTCTAGAAAATGCCAGTTTTGGAGCTGGCTTTAAAAGCGGCTGCTCGTCTTGGGCTAAGCCAGGCTCCAGGCATGTACTTCAAAGTCCATCAACTGGCATCTCCATTTCATATATCACGGGATATTGTGCTATTCCAACCGATTCGTGTCAGTTCATTTAGTGGCATGTACCTCGAAAACTCGCAACGCTCATGGACTTAGTACATGAGCCGTGTCTATGTTGTATGCACTGAGCTACCAAATCACCATCCCTCCCTTTAAGAAAAGGTGATCGGTCAATGAGGTTGATTTAATCGCAAAACCCTAAAATCAGAAATTTCTAGATTATCCTTGTGCCAAAGGATGACAGGTTAGTTAAATTGTTACGATAAGGGTACATAGACTGATGTGTGAACCACTACCCTATTTACTTCCGCCGTCTATAATTTAAACAGCTAGATACTGAGGAGTTAGTAGTCCTTCAATCAAAAGGCTTGGTACCTGCTTAGACTAGGCTTCCGCAAGTGCTTGTAACAATAACGTTTTGCATAGGTGCATTTGACAACGGCCAACCTCCTTATCGTCCTGTTTCGATCCTGTCTAGGCTTAACGTGAATTTAAATGATAACAGAGATATCCCATCAGATATCCATTTCCTCTCTCCAGGGATTAGCCTTAATCCTTCTGTCGGTATATGTACGATCGATGTAAGAGGCAAGACCTCAGCCTCATCCTCCGCAATGGCCTCCTGATTTGGCGATGGAGGATACCTTGGACTTGACTGCGCCACTGGGCCTTGGCCCTTTATTCTAGCTGGCAACTCCATTTGCCTACATGGTATTTCGCATCTAAGCCCCTGGAACCTCGCTTGTCATGTATCCTGCTCCTATCTTTAGTGGGCTGCATTGCTACCCCAGCCAGTTGAAGGATTCGGGAACTTGGCGACTTGGCAACTCCAATCCATCCAGTCAAGTTGACAACTTTGACTAGCTGGGCTTCATCATCTGTTACTGTTCTGGCACTCTTAGCAAGGCAACCTTAACAGGACCTCAGCCCGGCTAGGCGTACATCCTCCAGGGGGTTAACATGAAGGATTCACATTCAGGGTCCATGTATGGTTGATACTCACTAACGGAAGGGATGCCCTTGTAACTAATAAAAATACTCTTACTCGGGCTTCACAGCCACCTATAGGCGCCGTTGCGGGCAGTGATATCTCGACATGGTACCAACAGTGCCTCACTGTATTGTTGCCAGGCACGGATGATTCATCTATAAAACATTCATAAGCCGTCATTTTAGAGAATTTATAGTAACAGACTCATCAGGCTCATCCATTCAGTCACAGTCCTTTCAAAGACTCTCCCTTTCATCCTCTCCGCCATGAGCTCAACTCTACCAAATCTCTACATGCGCTTGGCTTTACTCATTACCTCTGCCGTTCTCGGCTTCTTTTCATCTTGCCTCTCAGCAATGGCCATAAGAGGTCTCCCATCCAACTTTAGAGTTGGAACCCCAGGCATTGCCCACAACGATGGAAACGTCACCAAGCGCGGCGACACCCCTAAGTACTGCTGGGTGTCAACCATCGGAAAGGGCACCTACTGGTATGTCCCATATTTCGCCGGAGACGAAAACATCGCCTGAATCATGGGTATGCAACACTATACGGGCCTGTGGTGCCCCGAGGAGAAGTGGTGGCCCAGCGAGTACGTCGACGATATCATTGCCGCAGGCCAGGAGCAGATCACCAAGGACGGCGGAGGCGAGAGATCCTATAAAGGCGTCTTTGAAGCGCAATGGGAAGGATGGACGAATGCTATCCCCAGTCGCGCACCGATGCAGGCCATTTTGGATGCCTATTTTCGATTCACGCTGCCCAACTGCGATACTGCGCCTTTGGCTTGCAGTTATCAGAATCGGCATTACTATTACAACTTTAAGGGAGAGGTGAGTAGTTCTTTATTGTCACCATTAAACAGAGTACGCTAACCATGATTACTCAGTCTATTGGAATCGTTCACAAGGATGGCGATTGTGGTGGTTTCCTGGGTATTGGAGGCGACCCCCTTGCATACTGCCCAGGTAAAGACCACTGCAAGAAATAGGTGGTCAAGCGATGCATGCACTAGAGTGGAAGCAAAATGGATATGCTCTGGATGTAACGGCAATGATGGATTTGACAGCGAGCTGAACATGATTGAAACGAAGAAACGTGCCACATTTCCCTGCTTGGAGCGTGTCCTTGATTGTCAGATCGACCCATGTTGTTTGGAGATTGTCAAGTGATGGATGGTCCATGTGCCCGGCCCCAGCCGAGAGTGTTGATCAACTCGAAACGAGGGAGCGAGATACAAAGCGAGGATACTAATCAAAGTTATACAAAGAACAACAAAGGACATTCTAAAAAGATCATAAAAAAGCAAGCCGCGTAACGCTCGTGGCGGCAAGCCTTTGATATGAATGTTTCTATTCTAATCCATTTCTTAGGCGCCCAAAGACTTCAACGGCGCTTCACCAACAAGCGCTGCGCTCAAAATACGCGACAACCAACCAAGATACGACGCACACGAAAATTCCAGGCACAGGGGCCTGTTTCATCGCTGGAGGGGTGGCCAATGAAGCCTCTGATGTCATACAGCCCCCATTACAGCGTTACACCGAACAGTGTGCCCAGTTTTTGCTGCCTCTCACTCCCACTCTCACTCCAGCCAGGCCTTTCCTCGGCGGGGGAGTTGGCCCGTCGGCCAGCGCAGCCAGTTTGGTGGGGACCGCATCACCGCCATCGCACTCCGCCAATCATACGACACGCTTCTCCCAACTTGGAATGGACGGTCCCACAAAAAGACCCCAATAGAGCAGGGGTCTCCAATCATGACGCGACCGAAGGCGGCAGGCCAAACACCAATATCTTGGAAACCAAACCCTCTCATCGCCTACTCCTGTCTCTTTTTCTTGACTCTTTTCTCTTCTCATGACCTCTTTTGAGACCCTTTATCGTTTAATTTGTTTCTGTTAGTTATTCCCGTTGCTGGCTGTGATAGCCCATAATCTGCAACAACGCTTCTGATTATTTGCGAAATCCATTACAACACACATTGGGGAACATACTTTCGGCTCCCTCCCCCGGCTGGGGCACAATAACCGCTCCTCCTCCACGTTTCACCTCCGTCAACTCTCTCCTCCTCATCCAACATGTCTTCCACGGCGACAGATACCGCGGAATCGGTGACCGACACAGCGTCGGCCACCGGGACCGATTCCATTGTCAGCTCCCTCGCCAGCTCCATTGTTAGCACGATAGCTTCTTCCGCCCTGTCGGCCTCCGAGACTCTCAGCAGCTCAGAAACTCTCTCAACAGGAGCTACCAAGACATCTTCAGGGAGTACTCCAACGCAAAGCAGTGCCGCAGACAAAGACAAGGGCATCGGCATTGTCAGCTTCCTTACTGCGGTCGCTGTTGCCATGGTAGTCTTTGCAGTTCAGATCTTGCTATTCTTATTCCTGCGTAACAAGCTGGCCAGAATCTTGTAAGCTTTGGACTCCATATACCCAATGCGACACCCCCTAACCTTCCTGAAGCAAGCCAAAGACATATCTAGTGCCCGAACGCGAACGAACCGAACCTCCTCCACGAACGGTATCAGGCATGCTCAAAACCCTATGGCACTACAGCGATCGCGAAGTCATTGAAAAGTGTGGACTCGACGCCTACTTTTTTCTTCGCTACCTCAAGACACTTCTCATCATCTTCATCCCCATCTGTGGCATTGTCATGCCCATCCTGGTTCCCCTCAACTACGTCGGCGGAAGGGGCAAGAACATTGATATCAAGGACGACGACGCTGGCAGGAATGAAACTATACCGACGGGCCTGGACACACTTGCATGGGGCAATGTTAGTAGTAAGAATACTAGCAGGTACGGTGCCCACTTGCTTATGGCCATTCTCGTCGTCATTTGGGTTTGCTGGGTCTTCTTCTTCGAGCTTCGAGTCTACATCAAAGTGCGCCAAGATTATCTCACCAGCGCCGAGCACCGACTCAGGGCTTCAGCCACAACGGTTCTTGTCAACTCTATCCCCGGAAAATGGCTCAGCGAAGAGGCTCTAATGGGCCTTTTTGATGTCTTCCCCGGAGGCATTCGAAACGTCTGGATTAACCGAGACCTGTCGACGCTGCTGGACAAGATTAAGGATCGGAATAAGGTTCACCTCATGCTCGAGCAGGCCGAAACGGATCTCATCAAGGCCGCGAAGAAGGCACAGCTGAAGCAGAAACAAGCACAGGAAAAGAAGGAACGCAAAGAGATGAAGCTCAAGGCAATGAGCAAGAAAGAAAGGGCCGAGCGTAATGCGCGAGAGGATGCTGAAGCTCAGAGAATTGCCATGACAGCTGAAGGCATGACTGCTGGAGACAAGCACGAGGTTCCTCATACCATCGACGCCGGAGTTCGTGAATCTCGATACGAGATTCTCAACCAAGCATCAGCAAACAACACCGAAGAGGAAGACAAGGCCTCATCCAAGGGCTTCAAGGTTCCGCTCCTAGGCGATCCCCTCTCAAAGGTTGGCCACGGCATCATGGGCGTTGTTTCTAAGGCCGGCAACAACGTGGAAGATACCTTGGAGACAACTAATGGCTTCATGGGTCTATCACAGACCAGTGATAACCGTGCCCCCTCTCGAAGCTCTGACCGATACCGAGTTCGCCCCTCTGTCGATGAAGACGACAACCGTATCTCGGCCTCGGAGACGCTCCGCCAAAACAACAACTCACGAAACACTTACAGAATGTCGGTCGAGAGCACAGCTGAGATCAACCCAAAGCCCTCGCGTGAGCCTATCGGACTTGGAGGAAACACTGTACGGAAACTCGCGAACCCGGAAGATATCTACACCACCAAGGATTCCAAGTGGTGGCAGTTCTGGAAGCCTCCTCCTGGTGCCTACACATCTCCTGTTCCCCAAGGAGCTGCGGCTGCGGCATATAAGGAACTGAAGGAGAACAACAAGAAGACTCTGTGGCAGAAGATCAAGTACTCGCTCCCATTCGTCAAACCTGAGGTCGAGGAGGAGCCCATCGAGTATCCCTTGGCATACAACCCTGATTACACCGAGGAACAAGACCAGCCTGCGGAATGGGAGAAATATCTTAAGAAGAAGAATCGCCCGTCGCATCGTCTCCCTCTATTTGGCGTCACTTGGCTCTTTGGAGTGCCTTTCGTCACCAAAAAGGTCGACACAATCTATTGGTGCCGAGAAGAGCTTGCTCGTCTTAACTTGGAGATTGAGGAAGATCAGAAGCATCCCGAACGGTTCCCCCTGATGAACTCGGCCTTTATCCAGTTCAACCACCAGGTTGCCGCCCACATGGCTTGCCAGAGTGTCATCCACCACCTTCCCAAGCAGATGGCCCCGAGAATGAACGAGATTTCTCCCAAGGACGTTGTCTGGGACAACATGGCTTTCACTTGGTGGCAGGAGTGGGTTCGATCAGCCCTCGTCTTTGTTATCGTTGCCGCCATGATCTTCCTGTGGGCCATCCCTGTTGCTTGGACAGCGGCACTGAGTCAACTGGACCAGCTCATTCAGGATAACGAGTGGCTTCACTTTCTCAAGGACAACCCGACTGTACACAATATCGCCAAGGCTGTGGCTGGTGTCTTGCCCGCTGTGGTGCTCGGTCTGCTGCTCTTCCTCATCCCCATCATCCTCGACTTTCTGGCTAGTTTCAAGGGGGCCAAGACTGGATCGCAAAAGGTCGAGTTTGTCCAGGTCTTCTACTTCGTCTTCTTGTTCATCCAGGTGTTCCTCATCGTTTCCATCGCATCTTTCTTCGCGGCATCTCTTGATGAGCTGGTCGACAACGTGAAGCAGTTACAAACTGCCAAAGCTGTCCTCGATCTTCTCGCGACAAACCTACCCAGCGCTTCCAACTACTTCTTTTCGTACATGATCCTGCAGGCCATGTCGACAAGTTCTGGAACTCTCCTCCAAATTGGAACGCTGGTAATGTGGTACGTCATTGCGAGGATCCTCGACAGCACTGCACGTAACAAGTGGTCACGAAACACCAAGCTCAACCAGGTCAAATGGGGCGCATTCTTCCCCATCTACACCAACTTTGCCTGTATCGCGCTGATCTACTGCGTGATCGCGCCGCTCATTTCCATCTTTGCTATCATCACCTTTGGGCTCTTGTGGTTTGCCCAGCGATACGCGATGCTCTATGTCACTCGGTTCGAGCATGATACTGGCGGTGTCTTGTATCCCCGTGCTATCAACCAGACTTTCACCGGTATCTACGTCATGGAGCTCTGTATCGCTGGTCTGTTCTTCATTGCCAAGGACGAAAAGGGCAAATCTGCATGCACGGCTCACGGAGCTGTTATGATTGTTGTCCTCATCCTTACTATCCTCTACCAGGTGCTCCTCAACTACTCTTTCTCGCCACTTTTCCGTTACCTACCAATCACATTCGAGGACGAGGCAGTGCTACGTGATGAAGCGTTCCAGAGAGCTCAGGATCGTCGGCTCGGCCTTCTTGAGGAGGATGAGCTGCCAGAGGAAACTGAAGATGAACAAGAGAAGACACACCAGCCCGAGACGACTCAAGACATTGAGATGCGTAAATTCGGTAGCATTCGTCGCCCAGTGAAGCAGGTCGGCACTTGGGCCAGGGACGGAGGAAACCAGATTCGCAAGTTGGCAACCGTGGGCAAGTCGAAGGACAAGAACAAGAAGGCCTCAGAATACCGGCGACAGCATCGCCAGAAGGATGTCGAGGCCCAGCGAGCTATCGGAGAGGCACTTTTCGGAGGAATTCACGACGAAATCGAGGATCTCACTCCAGATGAGAGAGATGCCCTCGTCCGACACGCATTCCAGCACGAGGCACTTCGAGCACGCCGGCCTACAGTGTGGCTCCCTCGTGATGATTTGGGCGTCAGCGATGACGAGATTCGACGAACGCAAGAATACAGCGAGAACATTTGGATTAGCAACGAGGGCACAGCTCTCGACAGCAAGGTCCGCGTCGTCTACGGCAGGGCACCACCCGACTTTTCAGAGGTGGACCTGATCAATCTGTAAAACAAACAGACCAGACAAAGAAAAGAAAACAAGAAAAGACGAGGAGGAAATGTACAACGATTTTTACGGTCAGGCCTTTTGTTACTCTTTTTGCGCGGCGTCTCTGGAAAGAAGGAGGTTTCTGTGGCTCGGAGCAGCATCACAAAGGCACCTTGCAGGCAAGATGCAGTTTCACTGACAGAATGAACGGCAACAAATACCCTGGCTCGAGAAGGGGGGCATTTTGGTCTCGATAGAAAAACAAGCAATGGAGCTGGGGAGAGATTTCAATTTTTTTTTGCTTATTAGACTTTATGAATACACGTACCACTACAATGTTGAATTGTATCATTATCATGACTCTCTGGGCCGAGATCATCACCTATGCGCGTGCAGTTGTAAGCACGTCCCGTGCTAGCAGAGGTGTCTTGAACACGAATGAGATGCTGTCCTGTTGGTGAGATATGAGAATCCATCTCCGGGACGTCGTAAAGGAACCGAGGCTAAAGTCATCAAAATAGCCCCAAATCAAGAGTCTAAGACTGAAGGTAGTCTGCTCCAAGATTAAGATGAAAGTCATCACGGTCCTGGAAATAATTGTCCAAGGCGTTAGGTAACTTATTCACGGAGTTGTAGTATCCTGTGAGTGAACTGGATGGATGAGCCCAAGACGGCAAAGGTAACCTCAGGTGAGCCAACTGACCTACTTATTGCCAAGTATGTCCGCTATTTATCACGTGATTAGAAAGGCGTAATTGGTTTAGTGGTAAAATTCTCCGTTGCCATTCGAGTAACGTCGGGGAGCCCTGGGTTCGATTCCCAGATTACGCATTACTTTTTGCATTGTTTTTTTTTTTTTGCACATTCTCCAAGCAAGGAGAGACGCCTGTTTCTTTTTGGAATAATTTTGAGGCCTTGCTCGATGTGTTGAGTGTTGTGGTGAGGTCAGATGCCTGTGACCTCTCCTTAGGTCATCTGCAACACTCAACCATTAGTCAATGCCAATGACACAACTCACATCATGGCAGCAGATCCAAAAAAAAATGCAGTCAAGAGTAGAATGTTAATTTTATTACAGAGAATGAATCTTTATACCGCTATCTACCACTTTTATAATAGCCATGTCAGGCTGTGTATGTCTGTATCCAAGTCTAATGATGCCGCAGCACAAGTCAGAAAACGCCCCCTCCAAAGCGGCTCAGCAAACCGGCATGTCGTAACGGTCTGGGTCTCTCTCGACGCGCACGCCAAGGCGCTGCGTGCAAGTCTCCCTGGCGCTGGCCTTGGTCAAGCAAGTCCCATTTAAACGCCGATCCAATGAAGCCTTTCCCTTGTCCTTCTCTTTTCAATGCTCATGGCAGATTGAGAGTCATGTCATCTATAGTCCACGTTTTCGTCGTTCGTCTGCCCTCGTCTCTTCAAGCTCCTTGCGTATCATGTCGTTAAACTCTTCTGGGTTGTCCAGGTAGAGGTGGTGGCCAGCCTTGGGAATCAGGAGGACCTTTGTTGTGCCGTTCTCATTGCGCTTCTCCTCTTCTGTGCCGTGGAGCAGTGCTTTGAGTCTTCTGTCATTGAGCTTCTCCTGTGCTGCTAGACCGCCAGCCACATCCATCCAGTCATTTTCACCGTACATGAAGACGATGGGGAGACCTGTTTCCCTCTTTGGCGGGGCGCCATCGGGTTGGGGAATCAGTTGTCGGCCAACCTCTTGGATGCGGTTGATAACTGGACGACGAGCGTATGCACCAGGTGCGAGGATGTATGCCAGCGCATACTCACCACTACCCTTTTGCTTGAAGATGGAGAATGAGTAGTCGTGGAGAGCCTGAGACTCGAGTTGCGGGAGATGGTTGAATCTCCGATAACTCCAGCCCGAGACGAATCGGGGGCCAAGAGGACCGCTCATGCGAACAATGCTGAAGGGTGAAATGTTCTGGTCCCAAAGCCAGACGAACCAGCCAGGTAGAGGGCGTCTCAAAACATTAGAGGCAGGCTTGTGCTTGGAGAGCGTACCGGCATGCTCCGTGGTGCTCTGCTGGTCCTCGGTAAATTCGTTCGCCATAGAGGAAGAGTTAGGATCTGGCATGGAGGCGTTGACAGCGTAAGGATCCTCTGGCACGCCGACCGGTGAGGCAAGAATAAGCTTCTTGAGGCGCCCAGGATACTTGATGGCGTAGGAAACAGCAAGGTAGCCGCCCAGAGAATGACCTAGCAGGGTGAACTGCTCCAGCTTCCTGGCCTTTCGCCATTCCTCCAGTGCGTCGATGAACCAGCTCTCAGCTTCAAGAACCTGGTCCTCCTTCTTCTTGGCGTGAATCTTGAATGGCGGCCGAGTCGAGTTACCCATGCCGAGCATGTCCAGCGCATACAGCTTCAGTCCCCTCATGCGAGAAAGGGGCTCAAAGTTCTTGTAGAAGAAGCCGAGACCGGCGCCGTATCCGTGGATCATGACAAGAGCATCTTCCGTCTCCTCTCCGACCCGTTCGACCGTGACTTCGTTGAGGGCGCGATTTTTGCCGGACAGGTGGACCATTGTCCGTCTCCATACTCGGGTGCCATACGGATCGGGGCGGTCGAGGGTATCGATATTTGTAATGCTGTCGTTGGCCTCTTTCAGGTGAGGCATGAGCTTTAAAAGGTTGCGCTCAACAGCCTGAGGAGCAAGACTCGTCCACTAGATATTTTGTTAGTGCTATTCCCGACTGCGCTCCGATATTGCGCCGACTTAGACTTACCCATTGGTAGGCAGCGTCCTTGTAACCAAGGGGGAACAGAAAAGCGGAAGAAGGCTTGAGTTCAGGCTGATGTTTAAATTCCTCAGGGGCATCAGCGGCCCGCGGGGGTCGTACAGCACCGTCTGCGGTAGACATCTTGCAAGAGGCAGCGGGTAGCGAAGCGGCGAGAGTAAGACGCGATAGTTGCAACGCCGCGAAAGTCGGTTGAATCTTGAGCATGGGCGACAAAGCCGGGGCCCTGGCCTCTTTATGAAGCCCCAGGCAGCCAAAGCGACAAAAAAAAAGGGAGCCCCAATCAATTGATGACGCCTCGACCGTGACGCAAGTCGAGAACACGGCCTGCCGGAGTTAACGCAGTGATCGGCTTTTGGATGTTGCCGATGCCGACGTCCGGCGGCTGTGCTTTGCTGTGTTAATAAGATGAAGTCCGCTGCGGAATCGACGAGACGGGGATACCCATTGCCAAGTCCGCAGCAATGGAGTGGAAGCGGATTATAAGATGAGGCAGAGAAAAGAGTGTAAAAGGGCTCGCCCCCGAGGTGAAGGAGTTGTTGAGCCAAGTAAAAAAAAATAGTAGAAAACGTCAAGGAGCCTTGTTAGTGGGAACCTGGAAGACGGGAGGCGGGATATATCGGTTTCTGCCGCTCTTGCCTTGGCCTTGCCTTGTACTGGGTACCGGCTGCACCAACGATGTTTCCCCAACGTGTTGGGAGAATCCACTGCAATTGGCGCTCGGATCACTCTAGCCCATCAGGTACCCCATACAAGTACCGACAGGCCAAGCTTGGGGCTCTCGTGCAAGTTCTTCAAGGCCTTGCTAGGCTTGCCCAGGGCTGCACTGCAGGGCAGTAAAAGGCCGCTAACCTAGAGGGGAGCTCCCTGTTCTTTTTGGCTTGTGATGACGATGGACCATCCACCGAGAAACGTTCCACCACCCGCCACGTTCCCCAGAAAAAGTCACCAGTAAAACTAACATCAACCACCACCACCACAACCGCCTCTCACATCGCCCACGTTTTGCGCTACCCTGAGCCGTCAGCGGTTCCAAGTCCGATTAATCACTCTCGAAGCGACGAATCCCATTCCCTCGTGCTTCCTTCCCGTCGCTTATCGGACCCGAACTTGACCGCCCATCGATCCATTCCGATTCGATCCCCCTCCCTCCCTTCGTCTCGCACCTGAGCTCCTCTGCAGTGCATGGCCTCGTGCTCTCCCTAATCGGCTGCTCTTCAGCCTCTTGGGACCGACTCGGCTGACTAGACCTTTGGATCCCCCCATTGCGACATGGCTGACGACGTCGATTCCATCGTCAAGGGCGCCTCGGCCCCTAGTCAGGGCGTCAAAGAGGTTGCTGGCTCGAGTTCTTTGGGCAAGCAGGGCGATCCTCTTATCCATACTCCGAGTTCGCCCTCCATGATTTACCTGAATCTGTTGATTCTCGAGGCGTCGCTGCGTGCCCAGTTTCTTGAACTGCGCGCCAGGAAGCGCCATCATACCTTCTTCCTTGCGCTCCTGACGATCTGGATCGCCATGTTTGGATATGCTCTCTTCTTTGCCCCCCGAGAAGACGGTAGGGGCGTCGGTGGCTCTATCTACTGGGCCGTGGAGGGTGCTGAGAAGGTGTGTTTTATGGGTGGCATCATCACCGCGATTCTTGTGTGGGCAACTGGGATCTGGGAGCGCGGTATCAGGTGGCCGCGACGCTGGTTTGCCGTCTCCAACAGAGGACTGCGCGGCTTTAACTGCAAGCTCGTCATAATACGACGACCGTGGTGGGCTGAGGCGCTCTCAACTCTTGGATTTTTCTTGACGTACGGCCTCTTTTCGCATACCGCCAGCTCATCCTACCGATACGTCGAGCCCAGCCTCTTGCGCGAGGTCGAAAGGGAGCTTCAGATCTCGAACGATAACCATCCCACGCTGATACTTCCCCATGAAGATGAGGAGCGGGGTGGGCATGAAGAGGACCTCGCGCCAGGTGGCGACTATGTCAAATTGCTGCTCCTTGCCAAGCCCTTCTCAGCTACCTTTAGAGAGAACTGGGAACTTTACCGAACTGAGTATTGGGAGAAGGAGAATGAGCGACGCGCATTGCTCCGTGAAAAGGTCAAGGAACGGGATCATCAGCTTGCAAGGCAGCAATATGGATGGTTATGGTGGCTCCCATGGCGACAGCCCCAGCTCCGACGACAGGACCCTGAGAAAGCAGCTCACCACCCGCGCCATCACGTAGTCGAAAAGGAACGTAGGCGCAGGGGGAGCAGTGTTCGCCGTGCCTCGACCAGCTCTACCAGGAGCCAGACGCCGACTCTGGATGGAGAAGACCAGCAGGTCAGTCGTCGATCTAGTAGTGGCTCGATCTCTGGACGCCGGAAGAGGCTCTCAACAAGCGCCAAGCCAAAGCGACCCGGGAGCGACTCACGATCTGTCACTCCGGATTTCCCATCGCCCCTTGCTCGAGAGAGCAGCGCAACGCATACTCCAGATTTGGGACCAGAAGGTGGAAGGGAGCTGCGAAGCTCGGGGTCGAGATCGACTGTTGGTTCGAGAGAACGCGATGGTTGAGGGACACGGATAAGTAGGACAAGGGGTTCTAATAACTAGCAAATGATATGTTTACGACTACTCTACGCATGTATGGCATCCAAATATCTGGTGGGGAGTTGAGTTTCTATGGTGAAGTCTCAGAAGTGCGTCACGGCCATCTTATCAATCTCCCTTGACTCATGATCACTCAGAGGGGTTGCCCCTAGGACGATGAGTGCCTCGGCGGTGTATGGTTTCCATCGCTTGGTTAGGATAGTCACCAGCGAGTGACGGGATCCTGGGTAGAAATCGCTGGGGGCGATATAATTAATGTCAGCGCCGAGGTCAAGCAGCGGTTGCATAGAAGCAGCCGAGGCGTCGTTCTTTATGCCCAAGTATCGGGCCGCCCAGAGCAACGGTGGGTAGCCATCGGCGTCGGGATCGTTTGGCCCTGCGTGTCCTCCCTCTATGATCATCTTGATGGCGTCCACGTTCCCGTTTATGACGGCAACATGCAGCGCTGTGGTGCCGCAGGGACGCTTAGTAGCCGTCTCTCGGATCTCTATCGAGGCGCCGCGACGGAGGAGCAGCTTGACCACATGGCTCTGCCGGCAATGAATAGCTGCAATGAGGGGCGAGAATGAAACGGGAGGCGGCAACTCGAATATTCCACGGTCCTGGAAATCAATCTTGTAGGAATCTATACCGATCCCAAGGCTGAGGTCGCGCCGTGTCAACGACTGGGCATCAATATCGGCGCCATGATCCAACAGGAACTCGACAGCATCCATCTGCCCATGTTCCGCAGCGACATGTAACGGCGTCCAGTACCATCCGGTCACCATATCCGTCTTGGGGTCAAAGTCGCCAGAAGTGTCGTATACCAGGTGCGTCCACTCCTCAGCAGCGACGACGCGGACCGTCATGTACTCGGCGATGTGTTTCAGTGTTCCGATACGACCATGCTCAGAAGCCCAGAAGGTTATGTCGTGGTTTCCATGCTTCGCTTGCCGCTTGTAGAGTAGCGGTATGGCGATATCGTAGAGGTGGTGCGATGTCGCTGCGGCATTCGCTATTCCTTGGTTTGTGCAGAATTCTAGGACACGGCAGACTATCTCGATGGGTAGATGATGAAATGAAGCCATGACAGTAGCTGTTTGTAGGTAATTGTGTCGAATTTTAAACTGCAATGCTTTTGAGGTGTAGTTAAATCCGATCTGCCAACTGAGGCGATTTGATGTGGAAGGTTGAAAAGGATCATGATCCCCGCTTAGGTAGGCAGATGCCGTGTTGGGTTGTCCATTTCAACCGCGTACCAGACGATGAATACCTCAACATCAAACTGATTCTGCTTCATGCAAACAATATTTCATCTGCGTAGTTTTCTTACCTTGGCGACGATGGTCGACAACCAAACCATTGTAGGAACACAATACGGGCCAAGCTGCACACTATTTTGTGAGCTTACATAGACCCGAACCAACATACCCTAGATGATATCGTAATTTCTCGCCGCCACGTTGATAACGGCATGGCCGCGAAGCTATAGAATGGGCGACGGGCTTATATCATTCTCTTATCTTGCCCAAACTTTATTTCTGTTATAGTGAGATCCGTGCCGTTCGTTATCAATGGGCGGACTTACCGAGACCAGGCCAACCAACTGCCGGAGTCTAGATATACCACCGAGCCACCAATGGCGTCTAAGATCCCGAACCTCGAGGACCAATGAGATGATGTTTTGCTTCCCAAGAGCAATAGAAAACTACCTAAATTGTCGGGATTGGTAATTTTCGCCGGCAATGGTTAATGGTTCTTCCAGAAGTCATGACTACACGCTGAGGACTCAAGCCACGAGCAAGAAGGCATTTTCTTTCCGAATAAATAACCGCGTACTCAGATCAAAGGATAGAGGTATTCTCTTACATGCTACAACTTATTCATCTTGCTGCGGGATTTGATACGACCCAACGATCGTCAATCCTGACTCGCTGCAACCCTGACCCAAAGATCCTGGTCCCCATATGACTCAAGAAAATAGAACCGCATACGTAAAAAACCTAGAATAGAGGGGGCACGGGGACTCGTAGACTAATGAGGAAGACTCCCGGCATCACCCCCCCCAGCTTTATATGGTACGAGCTTTTCTCCAGAAGACCAGATACCCGCCGGCACACTCGCCGTCGGCCACCAACGACCGTGAGGCATTCATATCAAAGGTGGACATTGTCTGCGTGCCCAGAGTCAGCGTGCCCAGAGTCCATCAATTCCTTTTACTAGGCTAGCTTATTCGTTGGAATCCGGGGTAAAGGTGAAAACCTGCATGAGCGGGTGCCGCTATCCGCTTGCTGTTATCTCTCCCTGGCCTGATCTTGAATGCCTATGTACGACAGGAGACAGTCACTATCTTTGTAGGTCGGTCCATTTGGGGATAAGATCAGAGATAACCTATGGCACGAGGTTTTCCATCTGCAGGAGGCGGGTTGTGGGAGGAGGGACAAAAAACGGGCGTATGTAGTTAAATAAGCTTGCTTCTGCACGACTAACACAAACGGTTCTGACCCCTCATCTTCACTCTCTCCTCGGTGCCCGCCTTCTAGAATCTTGTTGTAGAAGCTAGCTTGCCAGGATGTTTAGCTGGGAAAAGTTTCTCTCTGCGAAGCCGTCTCTGGACGTTCCGAGTCTGGAGACGGTGGATCTCAATGACAAGGAGATGGAGAAGAGGATCGTCAGGAAGCAAGATCTCCGTATCATGCCCTGGATCTGCGTCACCTACCTGTTGAGTATGTGATGTGTCTATACACACTCAGCTAAGCATCTGCTGACATTTCCAAGACTACCTCGATCGAGTCAACCTGGGTAACGCACGCACACTCAACAATGACACACCCGAGGACAACATCGTGGCCCAGCTCGACCTCACCGGCCAAAAGTACAACATTGCCGTGGCTCTCTTCTTCGTCCCTTACGTTCTTATGGAGTTCCCCAGCAACATTCTTCTCAAGTATTTCTCGCCTAGCAAGTGGATCTCCAGAATCATGGTCTCGTGGGGCATTGTCACCATCTGCACCGCTGCAGTTTCGACTTATGCTGGTCTGCTTATTGTGAGAATCTTCCTCGGTCTCGCAGAAGCTGGTTTCTTTCCTGGGTGAGTTGGGAGTTTTCACCAAAAAGAGACGCTTTGCTAATTGAATAGTGTCATGATGTACCTTTGCTTTTGGTACAAGCCAGAGGAGCGAGCAACTAGAATGGCCATCTTTGCTTCCAGTGTCGCAGTAGCCGGCGCTTTTGGAGGTCTGCTGGCCACTGGTATCTCTTTTCTCAACGGAAAAGCTGGTTTGGCCGGATGGCAGTGGTAAGTTTTGGAAGTTGCTCCGTTGACATCTCACCGTCTAACAAATGCACACAGGCTGTTTGTTCTGGAAGGTATTCCCGCTGTTATTGTTGGTGTCATGGTGTGGTTCTGGCTCCCTGATTGTAGGTACCAACACATATAAATCGAATCTTGAATCATGCTAACCTGCGCTTGATTAGATCCCCAGACTGTCTCGTGGCTCTCCCCCGAGGAGAGGGCATTCGCCGTCAAGCGCCTCGGCCCCTACGCCCCGTCGATGGGTGACAAGCACTGGGACAGCAAGGTCGCCAAGGAGACCGTCATGGAGCCCTTCTTCTGGCTCTTTGCCATTCAGTACTTCCTCATGACCAACTCGCTCAACGCTTTCGGATACTTTGCCCCCTCGATTGTCGCCTCGCTCGGTTTCGAAGGGTACACCGCTCAGCTCCTGACGGTTCCTCCCAACGTCTTTGCCCTATTCATCATCATCGGCAACTGTCTGCACAGCGACAGGACCAAGGAGCGTTCGAAACATGTTATTGGTGGTTTGGCCTTTGTGGCTACTGGATATCTTCTGCTCGCTGTTGTCACCAACTGGCGTGTTCGCTACTTTGCCGTCTTTATCATTGCCTGCACCAACGCAGCTGTGTTGCCTTTCGTTGCTGTAAGTGGACATTTCTAACATTTGCGCAAAGATAAACGGATTATTGACTCAGGTTTCTATCTAGCACCGAACGGCTACCGTCCGAGGCTCAACCGCAACAGCCCTGGCCACTGGAGGCATGATCGCCATTGCAAACACTGGCGGTATCTCTGCGCCCTTCCTGTTCCCCAGTAGCACCTCACCTATGTACGCCATGGGTAACTGGACAGTCTTTGCCTTCCTCGTCGTGGCAGTCATCATGACTGGATACGTCTGGTACGTCTTTGGCAGCCACAGCGGTTACCGAACTGGAACAGCGGATGAGGGAGGTCATCTCGAGGTTCTGGACGCGGGCGACCAGGACCCCAACCAGGTCATGAACGAAGCGCTTGCGATGGAGAAGAAGAAAGAGCAGATCAAAGATATGGACATGGCTTGATGACTTCTGTTTTTTGGGAAAAAAAAAGTTGGATTTGACTCTCATACCTCACTGCTATGATTCATGAGAGTAGAGTATAAAGTTGCAGATTACAAATCAAAGATGATGCTGCTGCCGAATTCCATCCCGAAGATATTGGATCAAGTTCCAATGATAGTGTTAGTGACGTCCGTATATCCAGAACCTCCGACTTCGCTTGGCATTATATGCAACTGCTTGTGATGGTTGCGTACTTTGTCAACCAGTCAGCGCAGAGCCATTTTCACCCTTTACAATGACAAAGAAAACAACTAGGAAATATCAAGCTAAAATCCAACTTGTTCAATTCGTTACGAATTGCTCTTGTAAAAAAAAGGCGACCGAAAATCGGGAGTAAAAATGCTCCATACAGGTGCGTCGGAACTCCCCCGCATCCCGGCATTTACTTCGGATAGTAACACGACGATGACGGATGTATAATCGGATAAAGAAACAACCATTGAAACCTTTCTTATAAATGCGTCTTGATATCTTTTACTTTGATTAAGTCCTCAAGTATCCAAGACAACGGATTCACCGCCGACATGACTGACGTTAGAAACTTGGAAATCGCCATCATCGGCTCAGGCATGGGCGGCCTGGGAACCGCCCTCGCGCTGGCCAAGAGAGGCTTCAAACACATCAATGTCTACGAGGCTGCCAGTAACCTCGGGTTTGTTGGAGCCGGTATTCAGATGGCTCCCAACATGGGGAGGATTCTTGACAGGTTGGGTTGCTGGGAGGGCATTGAGAAGGAGTCAACCTGCGTGGCAGGGAGCAGCATCAGACGTATAACTTGACCCATTCGCCTATTCAGGACCCGACTAACACTGATTAGAGGGGGCTACCAATGTCGAACTTGCCCATGTCGATATGCCTGACATCAAGGCCAAGTATGGCTACTCTCACCTTTGTGGTCATCGATCCTCCTTGGCTGGCCACATGTATGAGGCGTGCAAAAAGGAGAGTAGCATCAAGTTCCACTTCTCAACCAGCCTAGTGGAAATCACCAGCTTCTCCCCGAAGGTGTCATTCAAGCTCCAACCCAGGGACTCGGAGCCTTACACGAGCCACGCTGACATTCTACTCGGCGCCGACGGCATCAAGAGTGTGGCACGAGCCCAGCTGCTCCAACAGGTGGGTGCTGAGCCTGAGGAGGCAGAAACTGGGCAGGCTGCCTACCGAATCATGCTCAAGAGGGAAGATATGGCCAACGATCCAGAGCTTTTGGCTTTGGTTGACAGTGATGAGGTGGTTAGATGGGTTGGAGAGAAGCGCCATATCATCGCCTACTCCATCGCCAACAAGTCCATCTATAACCTGTCCACAGTCCAGCCAGATGAAAACTTTGCCACGGCCCCATCCATCACGTACACAACCAAGGGATCGAAGAAGGTCATGCTCAAGGTCTTTGAGACCTTCTGCCCTCTCGTGCAAAAGATGCTCAACCTGGTCCCTGAAGGAGAGGTCTGCGAGTGGCGTCTGAGGATGTACAAGCCTCTACCAACCTGGACACAAGGGTCCGTCGCTCTCGTCGGAGACGCCTGTCATCCGACATTGCCGCATCTAAGCCAGGGAGCAGCCATGGCCATCGAGGACGGCTCGACCATCGCCGAGGTGCTGCTACAAGCCCCTGATGCTCGGCCCGAAACCATCGCCAGGTGCCTCAAGGTGTACGAGCTGTCTCGGAAGGAGTGGACCTCGAACCTCGTCCAGATGGCATACATGTCCGGGCGAACGTTGCACCTGGGCGAGGGCAAGGCCAAGGAGGAGAGGGACAGGATGTTCAAGGAGCACAAGAGCAGCGGCACGGTGCCGGACAAGTGGACATCTCCAGACGTGCAAAAGATGATTTACACAAACGACTGCGTTAAAAAGGTCAGGGCGGAATTCGAGACACTCTTTGCCGGGGTATAGTATCAGATCGGTTTGAGATCTGCGGCCAAACATGCACAACACGGTACGGCACAGCACATGCTAGTCTGGATTCGTGGAGGTGAATTATATGATTAGAAGTCATGTTTTGATATCAAGGAAACAAGCAAAAAACAGTTGAATGAGTCCTTCCGGTACCTAATCAAACGAAACCCCAACGCCTTTAACATTCCAGGGAATTCTGCCCGTCTTCAAATGCGCCGACGCTGCGCTCGCCCCTTGTCTTTCGCGAATAGGTCTCAGTTGCCATCAAATTCTTGTGAATCTTGCGCAGTGTAGTGACGGTAATATCGCGATGGTAGGTCTTTGTGTAGTCGGTTTCTCAATTCTTTGTTTAGAAGAGGCAATCCAAGCAGCAGCAGCAGGCCAGACCGGCGAGCAATCCAGTCATGAGACCACCTCCGGAACCACCACCTCTCCTATCGTCTTCGGGATAGTAGCCTTGAGGAGGAGGACCACCGGGCTGGCCATAAGGACCTGGCTGAGGAGGATAGGGGCCCTGTCCAGCTGGGAAGGGACCTTGCTGCTGGTTGTAGTATCCCATCTGAGGGCCTTGTTGATAGTAGCCTTGCTGGCCCTGAGGAGGGGGGGCCTGCTGCCCGTATGGATCTTGCCCATAGCCGCCGTAGGTAGGCTGAGGGGCACCTGGGGGAGGACCGTAGGCGGGTGGTTCGTCTTGCTTGTAGGCCATGGTGGAGCGGTAATGCGAATGCGCTGTGTGACTCTGAAAAGGAGAGGGAGTGGTGGATTGCGAGTAGGGAGCGCGTAGAAATGAGCGGCCGATCTGTGCTTCGCGAGGAAGGATGGGATATCAGTCGATAGATATGAACTGAAGGAGAGATGTAGGTATTGACGAAACGAGAAGAAAGGAAGGACGACGGTGAGGAGAGGAAGCTCGTAAACTAGTAGTAAAGTAAGTGTCTGGTGTCAGTGCTAAACTCTCCCTCTCACATGGCCCCTTGCACGCCACAGGCCGCGTTTGCGGGACGACGCGGCACGGGATTGGTGTGCGCAACGAGCTGCGCCACGCTTGGCCCTTCCAGGCCCGAACGCCCCCGTTCACTCAAAAGCTTGGCATCCCAACTCGAGGCGCTTGGAAGGCCTCCCATTGTGATTGCCAGCGTCAACGTGCATCTTCGACGCTGATTTTTTCGCAATTTGAATGTGCATTTGGGCTGCCCTCGATGTGTTTCAAATTTCCACCGCTTCTTACACGAGCTATTTTCAAACCAACACCTGCATGGAACAGTCTCGGTTGGGCAAGTATACGAGTTCAACACTGCGCCACTCCCTCGAGGGCACTTGTCGCTTCGTGCCGATATTTCCGGGGGTATCAGTGACGCTCTGGCTTGACAGAATGGAACGATTCCTAATCAGAAAGTGGTGGCATACGCCTCCAAAGGTTCAACAAAAAGACGAACTCCGTAGGACTTGAACAATGGCGGCTGGGCAGCATCTCAGGGGCGGAATAACGTAGGCCCTGTGGCTGGTGCACATCATGTGACTTTTCTTATTCGGAGCTGTTCTGTGGCTTGACACTTGCCCCACCACCGTTCAATCGCCGCACCACGAAAAAGTGATTAAATTCATCCATCACCGAGAAACCCCACGATCACGAACCGACGCCCCCCGACGAAGATCTACGACGCATCCCGACGGCACCGCGAGAAAAACAGTCGCCCGGATAAGCTCGATTCATCATGGCTGCCGCCGTTGCCAACAAGCCCAAGTGAGTGCAGCGCAGTTTGGGACTAGGGGTCTATCGGTATGCCCTCTGACTAACCCCACCATCAAACAGGCACGACTGGGCCGACGACGACGATATCGAGGAGACCTCCACCGAACTCCCTCCCCCCCAGACCATCTCCAACAAGGACGGCACCAAGACCGTCATCACATACCGCTACAATGACGACGGCGAGAAGGTCAAGACGACTCGCCGCATCCGATTCATCACCCACACCGAGACCGTAAACCCCCGCGTCGCCGACCGAAAAACCTGGGCCAAGTTTGGCCTCAGCGCAAAGGATCCCCCAGGCCCTGCCCCCGATACCACATCCGTCGGTGAGAACATCATCTTCCGACCAAGCATCAACTGGCGCAAGGATGCCAAGGACGAGACGGCCGACCCCAACGCCCAGGCCATGAAGGACAAGCTCAAGGACAAGAAGGTCAAGTGTCGTATTTGCAACGGCGAGCATTTCACTGCCAGGTGTCCGTACAAGGACACCATGGCGCCCATCGGAGAGAGCGGCGCCGCCGATGTTGCCGCTGGCATGGGCGACGAGCCTGCTGCTGCCGCCGCTGGTGGGGCCGGTGCCAAGAAGGGTTCATATGTGCCTCCTGCGCTGCGTGGCACCGGAGGAGCTGGCGAGCGGATGGGATCCAAGTTTGGCGAGAGGGACGACTTTGCTACGCTGCGCGTCACCAACGTGAGTGCTGCCGCCCCGAGATGCTTGCCTTGTGTGCTGACTTTATGCTACAGGTCTCCGAGATGGCCGAAGAGGGAGAGCTGCGCGATATGTTCGAGCGGTTCGGTCGTGTCACCCGAGTGTTCCTTGCCAAGGATCGGGAAACCGGCATGGCCAAGGGATTCGCCTTTATCAGCTTCGCAGACCGCGGCGACGCTGTCAAGGCCTGCGCAAAGATGGACGGATTTGGTTTCAAGCATCTCATTCTCCGGGTGGAGTTTGCCAAGAAGGCTCAGTAGGGATTTTAAATTCTTCTTGTCATCACGGGTTAGTTAGGGGGCACGGTAATGCATTGGTTGAGGGCTTCAACCTCATGATTCGACGTCTGGGTACGGTTCTGAGATGAGATGGGGAACACAAAAGTGATATTGCCTGCTTCGATTTTGTGATTTTGGACGAGGCGAGAATGTTTGGGAGAACCAGCTCGTTGAATGATTACTGTTGCATGACAAGTGCATATGCCTGTGATCGATCTGGGTTGTATCTGTATGCTCGTTGGTTGTACATGTCCATGTCGTTCGATTAGGCTCTGGACAACCCTGGGTACCTAGGTAAGCAACCATGTTCGGGCCAAGAAAGCTTAGACTTGACAAGGGCCTGGGTATGATGGAGAAAGCCTTCCAATACCCTTGGCTTGGAGATGGATGTTCTCTGAAGCTGCGAGACACTTGGTTCTAGGCTGTTGGAGTCAGCTCACTAAAGCTGTCTGCCAAACACAACACGGGCTTCATTTAGACAAAGGAAAAAGTACCTAAGACAGGAGACAACACTTGTTTGGTATAGTTGAAGGGTATTTTCAAGTCATCTCCATGGCCTGTAGTTTGATAATCCCTTTGCCTGGTTTCCACACTTTGAGGAAAAGGTAAGCGGAATGAATTGTGATGACTGAGCCCCTTTGTTGCCAAACAACTTTGTCTGGTCAGGTCCCTCAAGAGCGTTTTCATGAGGAACTTTGGTAGCTCCCCCGCTGGTCACTTATTACTTCGCATATACCTACCGAACGAAGACTCGATGGCGAAATCAGAGAAGCCCAACAGAGTCAATAGTCGGCTTCGATTCCCGATCGAAATTGCGGTGTCTTCTCAGTAGGACTAACGCACACTGAGCTTGAGTACCACGAACGGCGATTGACGTGTTGTGTGCAAAGGGCTCGATGCAGTGCCGAGGCCTTTCATCATTGAATCCTATTCTTCCAACTGGACGATTCGTAAAGCAGGGCACTGCAGACTTTAACCGTGCCAATAGGGCTCCTTGAGAGTCGACCCGTGATTCAGCCCAAAGATAGGACTTATTTAGCGATTTCCCAGATTTTTGGGAATATGTGAGTCGTTAAGGGCTCGAAATTTCAGGGGGGGCTATCGTAAAGTGGTATCCTTGCCTGGCAACAGATGTCTCGATTCCGAGGCAGATGGAATGACAACGAAGGAGAAGGAGATAGTAATTAAAGGACGAAAACAGACCCATGGGCCAATAAGCTTCAGCTTCCCAACAACTTGTGAACCGCTTATTCTAAGATGAAAACTGGCTCAATAGCGGGGACGAGACACTGCGGGATAAATGTCTCTCTCGCCTCCAGCAGTCGGGTCAACGGGATCCCTTCGGGATTCACTCGAGGCGGATTAGAAAAGGCCACTGTAAGATTAGCTATTGGCGTGTTTCGCTCTCAACAGAATCGACTAGCTCGTGAAAGCAAGGGTCGCTGATGACTAGGGCTTGGGGTGATGGACGATCGCGAGAGAGTCGCTTCCGGATCCAGCTCAGGGTCTCGTGCTCACGGTCTTGGGAGGTACAGTATCTCTGGAGGCGGATAAGCGAGAGCTTTGGGCTGAAATCGAGACTTTGACGGCAGCAACTTTGCAAACGTATCGAGTCACCATGACCTCAATGTTGACTTTGAATCTCAGCCGTAGTAATTAGGGCGAAGCAATCTGAGATGCCTCTTTCCTCTCTCTGCTGCTGCTCAGATTCACATGTGATTGTACCCCACGGATCTCGTTTAAATGAGGGTCCATTTCGTGCGTTGGCCCTTCAAGGATCAGTGAGACGTGAAAGAAGCCACTGGACCTCTTCCATGGTCGAAAGCTCACACAAGAGTCGCATCCGAGCCCCCACCGCCGACTGGTGGGGTAGCTCCCACGGTACCTATCGGGAGGCGTCCTCGATCACGGCGCCCGGCGCCGGCTGCAGTCCGTCTCTGCAGCGGCAGGGCAGATTCCGGGTAGAATCGGCGTCAAGAAGCTGTCGTCGGCCGGGTCATGTGAGGCCGTGAACATCAGGAGATGTTCCGTAGAGTCAATGGCTCGATATCTCAATAGAAGCTTTGTTCTAAAGAACGGACCGAGCAGGGAGGGCACGCGACTGAGGCGCCGAGAGGTGGAGAAGTTGATGGAAGTCCAAAGTCTTTCTTCGAGCGGTGTTTGGAGCCATTCCTAGGCCCCACGCATTGAGTAAGGCTGGCGGGCTCCACGGTGTCACAGTGGGCTTAGCGGCTCCTGCTCCCTTGCAGCGGTCGCTCAGTGGTTCCGGGACCCGTTGAACGGTTGCAGCAGGAGCAGCTGCAGCCGGGAGGGAAGCCGCTCCCCGCCTGCCTTAGGTGCTGTACTGTAGGTGGTGGCATGTGTTACACGGCGGGCAAGTCCAGACAGTGTCTGCTCTTTGCCTCCGTCAAGTTCTACCACACCCTCTTCCATCCTTATTCGCATCCAATCCCACAGACCAAACAGATCAGCGACTAACCGCAAGCCCAAACGAACCTTCAAAGTCGCGCCATTGGTGGCTTCTTGCACGTTCTCCTGCAAGAGGTCCGGGGAATAAATCGAGGCACAGCGCGGCTCCCCTGCTAAATCCCTCCTCTCCCTCCACTCACGACGCATCAGCTAGCCCCAGCTTCCAGCAGCTTGAGCTCCAGACCCGACCCTGTCCTGTCGTGTCCCGTTCGGAGCAGACAGAGCAGAGCTCAACCAACTGGCCCCGTGCTCTTTCAGCGGAGCCCTGACGTCGTTTCGAGCGCACGAGGGGCCTCCCCAACAGTTGTCCGTTTCTAGGTTCCGTCCTGTCCTCACTCGGCATTTCTACCTTGTAAACCATTTCTTTCTCTCTTTTTTTTTCTCGTCCTCAAGGGCGTCCAATTCATCAACACCCATCTTGTCAATTCAACATTGCTCTTCTGCTGAGCATCAAGCAACCTTAGTCATGAGCTCTGCCGCCGATCTGCCCTCCACCGGCCCTGGGCTTCGGCATCGGCAGCCCGGGGTCGAGTCGTCGGCCGATCAAGACAAGCTTCCCTCACAACCGGGGCACAGTCGCCAGTCGTCAGATGCCAATACCGATGCCAATGTGTCATCCGACAAGGCAAGCAAGACGTATGGACGAACCCCGGACGGCACAGGTACGCTTTGATCGTGGCAGAACATCGTTTGTCGCGTTGGCTGACTTTCACATGTCAAAACAGTCTTCATTGTCCCCACCACTCATGACATGGTTTCTCAACTTCTTGATCCTCGACAACCAAAGAACTTTTCTGATGCAATTGTCTTGACTATCCTTGGTCTTCACATCTTGGCTGCCTATTTCCTTCCCTCTGCCTGGAAGCGTGTTGTTTTCGCCTTTGTCTTTCTCTTCTGGCGAGCCTGCTACAACATCGGAATTGGCGTTCTCCTTCAGATTCAGTCAAACCATCGCCGTCTCGTCACTTGGGCTCGTCGCTGGAAGCTCTTTGAGAACCCAGCCACTGGCAAGAACCCCCGACCATGGCTCTACAACCTCCTCAAGAACGAGCTCGAGACAAAGATTGAGGAAGATTACGAGTTCGAAAAGGCACCCATTGAGTACAACACATGGCTGGTCTTCCGAAGGGTAGTTGACTTGATCCTCATGTGTGATTTCGTGTCCTACTGCCTCTTTGCAATCGTCTGTGGTCACAGCCCCGAGGGTGAGAACCCCCTGATCGGCTTCTCTCGATGGGCCATTGGCATCAGTCTCATCGGCTTCAACCTCTGGGTCAAGCTGGACGCTCACCGCGTCGTCAAGGATTTCGCCTGGTACTGGGGAGATTTCTTCTACCTCATCGACCAGGACTTGACCTTTGACGGTGTCTTTGAGATGGCTCCCCACCCCATGTACTCGATCGGCTATGCGGGTTACTATGGCATCTCCATGATGGCCGCCAGCTACGAGGTGCTCTTCATCTCCATCCTCGCTCATTTGGCCCAGTTCGCCTTCCTCGTGATTGTTGAGAACCCTCACATTGAGAAGACCTACAACCCCCCACCCCCTCGCAAGCGAACTGCCTCTGAGAGCCAAGGTGATGTTGTGCCCGCCGATATCAAGTCGCTTGAGGGCGCATTCGATCAGCAGACTCTTGCTCCTGCACACAAGGAATCACCCGCTCCGGTCCACAACCTCGTTGGCTTGAACAACATTGACCTGTTCCGAGTCCCTGACTTTACCGTCATTGTTCTGCCATCTTATGTAGCTGTCCTCACCTTTGTGACGCCTTCAACTCCCGTTTGGCAAGCCATCTTTGTCCTTCACGCACTGGCGTGGCGCGTTTGGTATCATCTCGGCCTCGGCCTCATCCTGGATAGGCAGTCAAAGACCAAAATGTGGACGCGTCACTTCCTCAAGTTCGGTGAAAGTGCTGGCGAGGCATGGCGTCAGTGGAAGGGTCTTCACCACATCAGTATGATCATGTGCAATACCGCCTTCATTGCTGCGTGCTGGAAGATGTACTCTCCCCCTGAGGACTGGGCTTACGGCTTGGTGATGCTCAAGCACGTTCTCGGTGCCGGACTGGTGGCCTTACAGCTGTGGACTGCCTTTAGTGTCTATGACTCCCTTGGCGAGTTCGGATGGTTCTGCGGTGACTTCTTCTTTGACCAGCAGGCCAAACTGACCTACAAGTCCATCTACCGATTCCTTAACAACCCCGACCGATTCTTTGGAACTGCTGGTGTGTGGGGCGCCGCGCTCATCACCTGGAGTCGATCCATCTTCCTCATGGCCCTGGTGACCCAGATCCTAACCGTTTTCTACATCTCGTATATCGAGCGACCACACATGCAAAAGATCTACGGCCGGAGCCTTCGCAGAGAGGCGGGACTCACCAAGTTCATCAAGCGCTCGCTTCCCCCACCCGTCAAGGGATGGCAGGAGAGTGTCGACAAGGTGCTGGACGATACCACTCAGTTTGTCGAAGACTTCCTCGATACTGCTCGACCCAAGTTTGCGGCTGGCGTCAAGACTATTGTCAGGGACACTTCGGCACTGTTCAACATGGCTCCCGCCCGACTTACCATCACACGAATCGCTCCCGACTTGCAAGGCCACGATCCCAAGCTGTATTCCCTCTCAGTGCAGGGAACGCCCTCGATGAGTGCCTCTATTGACGAGAAGTTCACCGGAAAGGAGAGCTTGACAGGCAGATTCCCCAAGCAAGTCAAGACCATGAGCTACGAGTATGGTGCACCTCTTCGGGTCAAGTGGAGGGCACCCGCGGGCCATAGCAAGAAGGACTGGATCGGCCTTTACATGGTCACGGACAACCGTTCTAGGGAAACGACCGAGGTGCCATCTTTGGGACGCTGGGCACCTACAAATTCCGGTGTTTACGACTCTTTGACAGCCGACGTCAGCATTGCTGTGGAAGAGCATCCTGTTCCAGCATCCGAGGCAACCGAGATCGACATGGTGGAAGGCGAGGTTGAATTCCGAGGAGACAAGCTGTGGTGGACACAAGGTGTTTTCGAATTCCGATACCACCATGATGGACACCACACTGCTCTCAGCATTTCTGAGCCCTTCGAGATCCGTATCAGCAAATTTGACGAGGAGGACGTTGATGTTGGTGCCAAGGGACTGTACGAGCAGGCGGTCGAGTCAGCCCTTCTACCCGTCGTTCAGAACTGCCTGGACCGTGATCCTGATATTGCGCCTAACCAGCCCGAGGAACCATTTGGTGGCCACGTTGAGCGAGACACTAAGTACGCTAAGAGAATTGTGTATGCGATTCGGGAAATGTTTGGCATCGAGTTTGCACCACCTGTCGTGGCTGCGGACGGAAGTGTGAGGAAACTTGCATGGAGAGTCTGCAACGCAAAGGAAGTTTTGGTATGTGCAAGAAATATTGGTTCCATTGATTGTAACTTGATACTAACTGACTCTGTCTAGGCCCCTTACAGCATGTCCCGCTCAAGAGGAACCACTACGCCTGCAATCCAAGATTTCCCTGCCGAGAAGGCCCGAGTTGGGGAGCGAGAGGAAGTGATGATTGGAGCGTTGAGAGTCTAGGAATGTGTTGTGCAGAAAAGGGGTGATGCCGGTGGATGAGTTCAAGATCCATATGATACCAGGAAAATGTGATAAAAGACAGAGGCAGAGGGAAAGGGGAGTAAATACGGGCTTGGATATTTTTCCAGCTATAGGAGTTGATACAAAAAAGACAATGACATCTGGTGTTTATGGCCATTTCTTTTGAGGAAGCTGTTGGTGGTTGAAGATGGTGGGCTGATGAAACACGCTTCATGATTCGTGGAATCATGTGAGACTGAAAGCGTCCGTGTCATGATGTGGCTACTAAGGCTCTGCTGCTGCTGATGTGAGGCAGGGTCCTCGGCCGTTGAACCCACCCACCGGGATATGGTTAATGAAGAATGGAAATGGAATGGATGCATGTGAAACGGGCACATGATACATTTGAACGGTGACCCGTTAAAACGTGGAATGGATGGATCTCAGATGTTGGGTGCCACTGCATTCGTGGGCATGGCATCGACCTGAGGGAGGCTTTTGCTGTGGCTGTTGAAGCTCTCACCAGCCCCTGTCTGTCCCTGTCCGTGTCTCAGGACATTCACTGAAGGGAAGGATAAAGAATCCTTCCCAGCTTCAATCAACCTGACTCTTTCATGGACGTTCACTCTCACCCTCATTTCCTTTTATTCCCTTAACCCGCAATCGCTTCCTTCATCACCCGCTCCCCCTCCCCACCTGCTCCGCATCAACTCCATCCATTTCATCCCATCCCCCTGCAGCACATCGGCTAAAAGAACCCCCCCTGCCCTGCCCATTTGGGTAATGCTCGAATCTTAGCGCCGGATAGCTAGCGTGAGGGTCGGGTTGCTTTGCTTTGCTTTTGTCGTTGACCATCGTCGACCGTCGTCGACTCTCAAGAGGAGGGGGTCCGATCTGATTATCGACTTGCCGCTTTAATACGCTGCCGAGAGCCGGAATCACACAATGGGGTTGCTTCACAGGCGGGCTGTCTCGTTAGGGAACCCCTTCCGGGACAACAGCACCGCGATGCTGGTCTCGACCCTGTTCTTCGCGGTGCCGGTATTTCTGCTGCTGCTTCACTGCGTGTACCACACCCTTTACCGCGGGTATGCGCCTTGGGGCATGACCCACGGCTATTTGAAAGACCATGTGCTGTCGGAATCATTCCTCTATGTGGCCTCCTACAGCGGGGTTGTCACTACGCTTAACATCACGGGCGTCAGACAGCAAGGGGGCGCTGTCGTTGCTCTTCCTCTTGTGTCGACAACCGAGGGATGTGCTGGGAGCCCGTCGTGGCTTGCACTAGCTGACCAGGACTCGGTTCTTTATTGCCTCGACGAGGGGCTGGAGGATGGGAAGAACGGCTCGCTCGTGTCCTTTAGGACAAACCAAGATGGATCCTTGACGCCGTTGGACAAGGTGTCCACAGTCTTTGGACCTGTCAGCGCTTCGTCGTATGGTGACCGAGGCCACAGCCTTGCAGTGGCTCATTAGTATGTTACCCCTTCGTGATGAGGTCCAGAGGCTAACAGAGCATCCAGCGGTGGTTCAGCCCTTTCCACATGGAACATTCGGGATCCAGCCAAGATATCTTCCATTCAAGTTCAAGAGTTTAAACTTGATAAGCTTGGCCCGAACCCTTCCCGGCAAGAGGCACCACATCCTCATGCCGCGGTTGTTGACCCCAGTGGCCGATTCGTCCTGGTGCCAGATCTAGGCGCTGACCTCATCCGCGTATATCTTGTCGATCACGCGGGTCCCGGCTTGGTAGAGCTTGGGCCTCTGGCCGTTGCTGCTGGCAGCGGGCCTCGACACATCGCCTTTGCTGTCAAGCACAAGACGTTCATGTATGTTGTTACCGAGTTGGGCAACACAATCGTCGGCTATGAAGTGGCGTACGGCCAAGACTCCATTGCCTTTGAGGAGATCTGGAAGAGTGGCGTCCACGGCAAGGACAAGGATGTGCCAGAGGGTGCAGCGGCTTCTGAGGTTGTCGTCTCTGTAAGTGCCGACCTCTTGGGTTCTGAAGGACGGTTCAACGTCAGCTAAAATTCTTCACACAGCCTGACATGAGATTCCTTATCCTCTCTTCTCGTAATGAGAACACACTCAAAGTACCGAACTTTGATACCGACAACACCACGAGTATCATATCGGACCCACTCGTCAACTTCGAGATAGATGCTGGGACAGGACAGCTCAACCTACGGCAGGAGGTGCCTTGCGGAGGAAGGTTTCCTCGTCAGTTCACCGCCAACAAGGCCGGAACCTTGATTGCGGTCGTACTTCAGAGTGATGGCCGAGTTGTCGTCATGGAGAGAGATGTCAAAACAGGCTTGCTGGGCAAGTTTGTTGGGTATGCCGAAGTGGAAGGCGGAGTCACAGCTGTCGTGTTTAATGAGTGATCAGGCCATATTTCAAACAAAGTCAGCATTGATCGTCCCCCTTACGAGCAGTTCCGGTCCTCTTCCGTGATGCACCTTGTCTCTGTTGGGCGTGAGGGCATACATGAGAGTCATGTAGCTGTCAGACGGCTCCGCCCACATCCCGAGTTGTGCGTCCTGTTAGAGTCGTTCAAACATCAGCCGCATCCGCATTGGATCAGACGTCAATGCGTAGAACATCGCGTCCGGGTCGACGGCTTCCGAGTCCGATGAAGGACGAAGCCGAGCAAGTTGGGTTGCAGTCCAGGGGCAAGTCGCCTTGCTCCGCTGCCATATCCCCAGGTGATCGACCATCTCGGAGCTGTAGCGATCGTGCTATCTGCAGTTTCTGATGCAGGGGGAGCGCCCTGAAGCATGTTATAGCATCAGTGCATTAATGTTTCTTCCTTGCAGATACTTGAGAGTGGGATGAACTTGTTTCAAGGCAGCACACGGGGCTCTCGGAGCCGAGTACAGAAGCTTTCTCTGGATCCATGCAAGATCCTTATTTTACTTCTATTACAGAACCGACTCGGAAGTTGACAAGTTCCGATAGCCCGACAAGGTTCTATTCGCATTTTTCAAGAGTTCAACTCGTGGCTGGCAAGCCTTGTGAAGTAACGGTTGTGGATGCATAAGTTAGGACCCCGCCGAGGAGAGCGTAGCCATGATGGTCGGTTGAGGTTTTCCGTGTGATGAGACAACAGCAGCTGCATGAGAGCATGCTCGCAAAGACTCCTGAAGTTGTTGCGGTGAGCCTGAGCGCCGTGGCTGAGACTGTCGTTATCTTGAACATCGAGTGGCTGCTCAAAGGTTGTCAACCCAAGCCAGGCTCCTTGAAGTCGCATTAGGCGTGAGCGTCAGCCCGCGTGTCGGTACTTGCAGTGAACGAAATGATCTGGGAGGCGTCAGTCAGACAACCTTGGCCAACCTTTTCCTCTGTTGGAGACAACGTGCCACACCCCAAGCTTCCCCGCAGGTTTGACAGGCATTCCGAACTGGACCAGCATCATGTTCAGCGCCCCCAGACCGGGAGGGGGTGCACTGGGCCCCCAGGTCGGCTACGGGCTGAGGATCGGATTGGGTAGGATTGCAAGGCTCTACCGAAGTTGCCCTCCTATTCGGGCCGTTCGTATGCTGCCATCGTGAGGGAGACTCGCAGGACAGTGCGTTCAGATGCTGACCAGCGCCCATTGACGACCTATATTGCCCCAGCGTATTGCCTCGAGAAGAGGCTGTTGGCTCCATCGCAACTTGATCAGCCTTCCCGTCTTTCCGGCGATTCTTGAAGATCTCTGAGAGTCCAAGGACGAGACATGATCCGAGGTATCGTGATGGGTGGAGAGGTTTTTGGTCCCATGGCATGGCTCCCGAGCGACAGGGCACGGCTACTATCCGAGGCGATCATCAAGTACCCGAAGCAGCAAGGCTCGATTGGCCACGAGGTCTGGTCTAGACCCAAGCATCTCCATCTCGTTTGGTCAAGCTCTGCCGGACAATGTGGAGATGTTGCGAGACCGAGATACCTTGAAGCTCACGACAGAGTAGGTTTGCAGCTTTGACAGCCAGTTGCCTCTAGCAACTGAGTTGTATGATGAAAAGGTTTTAGATGAAAAGAAATTGGACAAAACCAAACAGTTCCAGGATGTGAAATGACGCAAGTTGGATGGATGGGACGGAGGAGAGCAGGTAAAGGAAGGTATGGCACCGTGTACAGATGGAAGTGCACTGGGCTACAGCGCGCTAAGAGCAGCAACATGTCGCGCATACAGCTGCACCTTGGGTGGATCCGGTCCCTGGAAATACAGTGCGGATACCTCGTGAAGCACGTGCTTGGGTTCAGATTACAACTCGAGTCTTTCTTCATGCATGCTCTTTGACCTCAAACAACCTGGAACTCAAGCGTCCAAGATTGTGACAAGTCTCAGGAAAATCCCGAGAAAAAATGGAACGACGAGACTTTCAACGACGGTTCTCGCATGGCCAACATCTCCACACACAACAACCAGCTGTGATATGACCGGCCCACCAATCCGTCCTTGAGGCGACCCTCCCTCATCAAAAGATTGTCCCCTACCTGGCAGCTTCAACGGGAACAACTGGCTCGGGCTGCCTCGTGCGGGTGATGACAAGCCTGGGCAAGGGGCGAGCGTCAAGCGGCCGATTCTAACTTAGCTTCTTGTCTGTTCTGGGGGGCGGATCGGGCCAGTGCTCCAGAACGGCCAACGGAATCTCGCGAAGCCGGCGAAACGAGAGAGGGCTTCCCCAGATTGGATCACCAGAGCTGTCACGATCAAGTCAAGACGAGACGGGACGAGACGAGACGAGATGACGGACACCACCACCATCACCACCACCACCATTACCCAGAACTCCGCCCGACTCAATCGAGTACAGCCCGTTCAGTCTTGCCCTCGGCTGTCATGCCATGCCATGCCTTGCCCTGCCTCGCGGGCTCTCCATGCTCCGTGGTCTTGGGACTCTGGGGGCCTGGCAGCCGTTGACTCGTCTAATTGGATCCCTCAAACACCCGCTGTGGTTGGCCAGCAAACGGTCCATTTCTCCAGAAGTTCCCAAATCGTTAAATCTCCTCCCCCGATTCTCCACCACCCTCTTCCACCGCCGGCCGCACCAGGGTCCGGGTTTGTCAAGTGCAGTGGTAACAGAGTCCTCTCAGACCCTTGTCCTTGCCGCTCCCCCATACATAACGATAGCTCCTCCATTTCGGTCGCCGGACGGAACGCCTCTTGCGACGTCAAATATTTGAACATCGCAATGCCCTCATTGTAACGGTGACGCCTGGCATACAAACACCTCGCTCTCAGACTTGTCGCCCTTCTTGGAAGTTCCCATTAGTCGTCCGCTGTCAGCTTTGGCCTTGACTCTGCTCTGGAGCTTTCATCCCATCGCCTGATCTTCGTCTTACCGACCACCTTCTCCTTTGCGTTGGCCCGAAATGTCGCCTCGCTGACAAACTCTCTGGGATTGTGCGCGTCTTCAGCTCTCTTCCCCTTCGAGACCGACCCAGCATCGACCTCATCCATTGCTGCGCTCTGAACCAGAGGCAGTTACCCCATCTCGCCCTATTCGCATTACCACGTCATGTCTCCGTCGTCAACGGGCGAATCTCCTCACTCAGCCTCCATGACTGCTGCGTCCAGGCCGTTTGTTGTCCCTTCACGCGACAGCTTCTCGCTAGAAATTCCGGCGGCTTCACTCACGGCCATGTCCAACGACATGGGAATAAAATCCCCTATTACTTTTAAAAACCAGCGCACAGCTAGTTTCAGCAGAGACAGCATGTTGACCTCGGCTCAAAAACCCCGTCATCTCTCTCAGTCTTCTGAGAACAGAACCGAAACCATGACCAACGGCACACAGAAACTCCCGAGTGATGAAGGCTCGAACCCACTCAAGAGGAGGAATACCGAAACAGGTGTCGACTATCCCCGGCGCAGGGCCACCATCGCTGTGCGTTGCGATATGAACCCGCTGTTGCTCATTCCGCATGCTTACCATTCTCTAGTGCGAGGTTTGCCGCTCGAGAAAATCCCGCTGTGATGGGACTAAACCCAAGTGCAAACTATGTACCGAGCTTGGTGCTGAATGCATCTATCGAGAGCCAGGTATCAAACTGGATGCTGGTGACAAGCTGATCCTCGAGCGGTTAAATCGTATCGAAAGCCTGCTGCAGATGAGTATGGTGAGCACATCGCCAAACGGTCTCAACTTGACCCAAGACTCGCCAGGTATGAGCAATGGCACCGGGCTTAGTGGCGATAACCTTGTTATGGCCGTCAACCCCACCAACTTTGTTTCTATTCCCAACGGTGGATTCGGCACTTGGTCCGCCCAGCCGATTGGAACAAACATTTCTACCATGCCCAAGGTTCACACCAACGCTGCCATGCACTTGTTGCAATGGCCTCTCATCAGAGACCTGGTATCTCGGCCGTATGATCCGCAAATACTCCTCCAGTTGGAAATGGCTCGAGAGCCACTCCATTCTCTGACGAAAACTCCTTGTGTGGATCTCTCGAATACCCAGGCATATATCGAGGCTTACTTCGAAAGGGTCAACGTCTGGTACGCCTGCGTCAACCCCTATACCTGGAGAAGCCAGTACCGCACCGCCCTTTCGAACGGTTTCAGAGAAGGACCAGAGAGTTGCGTGGTACTCCTTGTTTTGGCACTAGGCCAAGCAAGTCTACATGGAAGCATATCTAGGGTTGTCCCCCAAGAGGATCCACCTGGGTTGCAATACTTCACGGCAGCATGGTCACTTCTCCCGGGTATGATGACCGCTAACAGCGTTGTTGCCGCCCAATGCCACCTGCTTGCTGCTGCATACCACTTCTACCTGGTCAGGCCCATGGAAGCGTGGAACCTCCTCTGCACTACCAGCACGAAACTCCAGCTCCTCCTCATGGCACCAAGCCGCATTCCAAGTCATCAAAAAGAACTTGTGGAACGCATTTATTGGAACGCTCTCCTTTTTGAGAGTGACCTACTCGCAGAGCTCGACCTACCTCACTCAGGCGTGGTGCAATTTGAGGAAAATGTTGGCCTCCCATGTGGATTCGAAGGTGAAGAGTCGGAACAAGCCGTTGGGCGTGATGAGCTCTGGTACTTCCTTGCTGAGATTGCCCTCCGTCGACTCCTGAACAGAGTGAGCCAACTCATCTATTCAAAAGATTCGATCGCATCAACAACAAGTTTGGAGCCAGTTGTCGGGGAACTCGACTACCAGCTAACGCAGTGGTACGAAAGTCTACCATTACCACTGCAGTTTCCCTTCACACGAACCGTCCTTCAAGACCCTATTCAAACGGTGCTTCGACTTCGTTTCTTCGCCTGCCGCACAATAATCTACCGGCCATACATCCTGGCAGTGCTGGACAATGAGCAGGCAGTTTTGGACCCTGCTGTGCGGGAGAACTGTCACAAATGTCTTGAGGCTTCCATTCGACAGTTGGAACACATTCACGAACAGTACGTATCTCAACTCCCTATTATTTTGACTTTGTGATTAACGTTCGATATAGTCATGCTGGACACATGCCATATATGTGGCAGGGGGCATTATCCATGGTCTCTCAAACTCTACTCATCATGGGCGCCAGCATGTCACCTTCCTTGCTTGGCATCTTGCTAACATTGGTGCCCCATCGAGAGGCTCTGGACCAAATCATCAACGACGTGGTCCTGGAGGTTGAACGATACGCAACACTGGCACCAAGTCTGAGCCTAGCCGCTGAGATCATCAAGGAAGCTGAGGTGAGAAGACGAGCGTTTCTGGGAACCCCCTAGTCGGGCGGGTAGTTCCTAGTCTCGCAGACAGTGCAGGCGCGTAACCAAATGGTCTGCTTGGCGGTCCAGGACCAACTCACGGCCGGTTCGTGAGACCCCGCAGACCTGGTGTGCTTGCTTGATGTTCTCTTCATGGCTCGACTCAGCCCTTGTCCTCGGGGTTAATACGCGTGCTGCATTGCACGAGGGCGGCCTCTTTCGATACGATTCCGTTCTAACGACAAAGGCACTGCCTTCTTTCGCTTCGAGTTGAAGGATTACGTGGCTGCGACATGGCATTGCAATGAGCTTCTAGGCGGTGTCCCACAAGGGCTTATCGGCCCTGATCTCGAAGCCCCAAAAGTTCTCCGGGCGCAGCCCCTCGAACTGGGTGGCATTCTTGGGGATCATCCGGGGTGCATGCGTCTGGGTTCGCTCAGTACCTGCGGAAGCGGCGGGGGAATGGGAATCGGTGGTTGGCTAAAAGGGTTCCCTAATACGGCTTTCCGGACCGGACACCCGAGACTGTCAACACCACGACGATATTTGTCTTCAAATGGAAGTTCCTAGTTGCATTATTTCCAGGGGTCTTGGTTATGGGTGGGCAAATTAGTAGGAAAGCAAGGCAGCTGCCAAACCTGGGTGTGTGTGGGAGGTTGGATGATGGAGTAAAGGTATTTGGGGTGGATTTCATGTCTTTTTACAAGTTGATGATGACGTCTTGGATGATTGCATCAATACCCATTTGATTGTTTCCCGCCTATACGATTAGCATCAGCATATACAATCAAAGGCCCTGGAAAGGCCTATATTTGTGGCAACGAGCGTCCACTCTGGCAGATGTGCACCTGTCCCACATCCCAATGAGTCGGTTAGAGATAGAAACAATGTTTCGGATGAGACTAGAATTTCGGCTAGCATCAAGGGGAAGATGGTGATTTCCAGCCGTATAATCGACAAATGAGAGCTGATAGAAACCAGTCTGGGGCCCCAGATGCCGCATACTTGAGTAAGCCCAGGGGTGATTGATTAGTCTTTCTCTATAGATAGGCTCAGGATAAGTGATCTCGGGTACATGCGGGCGAGTGCGGGGAGGGTCGGGACGAGTCCGAGTCCCTGCAGACAATGAAGCGGCGCCGCCCGGGATCGGCAGTGTCGGTGACATACTTTATACCCGTCAACAATCCGGGGTGCCGGGCGCTGGCCGGACCGGGCCGAGGAGGGTGGCCCCACCCAGGATTTCCCGAATCCCGGCCTCCTGGAGACGGCCGATAGCTGATCCTCACGTCCGGCGGGCCCCCGTACCCTACTACGCAGTATGAAAATCCCAGGGGATTGTTTCATAATAAGGCAGACACAGACCCCATAAGGCATCCATCAATTGGAACATGTTTTGATGGGGCTAATGGCTGCTTATTGCTGCCAGATATGAAAGGTGGTGTCGGCACTTGTCTGTCATCCATGCCCGATCTATGTTCTGCATATTGTGCACGACAGAGATGGATGACGATTCATGTCAGACATGAGGCCTTGAATTCGACCTCATTCTGTGGGCAGGGCAGGATTTTGAGCCATCTCCATGATTTAGAGGCGGCACAAGGATGGATACGTACCGTGCAGCTGGCAAGCCACGTGACATCACACCGACAAAACAAATGCACCCACAGCAGCGCCGGCTCTCGAGACGCCAGCCACCCAACCACGCGGGTTTGTTGGACAGGATTCTCGTCATAAAGGGCTTGACGCTTCCACGACTCGTATGATCCAGCTGCAGAGCATACGCAGGGTCCATGGATTCCTGGTCTTCAAGTCACTGACGCCGCTCACGACGTCGACATTCCTCACCAACCCACGCGGGGGAGGGGCTCATTGATTCGCCTTTGGCTGCCCGATGGCTGATGGGGTGACCCTGTGCTGGGTATAAACCGCGCCCAAACTTGGTCTGCCGCGTTTCCCAGCGGCCAGCAGACGCAGCAGAACCTAGGCAGGGGGGGAAATCGTTGTCCACTTGATCTATTCGTCTTCTCCTCTCCCTTTCCCCCGACAATTCCTGCTCGTCTTTCCTCTTGTCTCATCGTCCTCAAGATTGGCATTCCCGCCCTTGGACGACACCCTCGAAAACCGCTCCCCGTCCTGTCTCGCGGCCCAACTTTCCCCAAGGCTCGCACTTGGCCCTCACCCGACGTGACGCTGCGGTTGCCATGCATGATCAGCCCCCCGACTCCAATCAGCTTTTGGGGGGTGCAATTGCTCGCGCAGCGTGGACTCCGTTGAGTGGCCCGACTTCGTCATCGCGACTACCCTCGCCTGCCAGTGTGCTCCGACAGAGGAGCTAGTCTAGCCTCGGCCGTGTCGAGGCCCAACGCATACGTCTTTTCTGGGCCCTCCAAGTTCTCAGAAGCGCCTCAAAATGAGGCTAGGATACGATCGAGACGTTGGCGATGGCCATGCCCGCCTCGTGCGTCGCAGGCCCCTCCGCCCCGAGTCTCGCGATTGGTATGGGCCTGCTGACGTCGTGGACTACCCGATGGACTACCCGGCCCCCCATCGGACACGTATTGAGGAGATACAAAGGCCCAGCAGACGGACGCCCAGGGGCTATGCGAAGAGTTCCAGGAGTCTGGATGCGTACCCTGCGTACCCGCCAACCATGATGCCGCCACCGCACTTGACACGGGCTTCAACAGATGCTTATAAGCGACGCCCTCAGCTTTCCGTCTATGAAGCAGAAGACGATGACGATGACTCCGACGAACGATGGCCGCCCATGAAGCCCCGGGGCCGCTACTCCGAACGGGCCCGACCCCGCCAGCCGCTCCGAAAACCCAGAGAGCCGACCCCGGACACGACACCCCCATCGGAGAGTGAAGAAGAGAGTGATAGCGAGGAGGAAGATGACGACGACGACGACAATGATAGTGATAGTGATAGCAACCAAATAGAAGTGGTGGTTGAAGAGGTGGATGATGACGATGACGATGATGATGAAGAGGAGGAAGATCATAGACCACGCCCGAAACACCGACACCATCGACACCACCGGCAAGTGAGCCGTGAAGAATACGTTACTTCCTCGGATGAGAAAAGAAGACGAAGACGGCAGAGAGTGCCCTCGTCATCTACCTCTGAAGAGATAGAAGTAACCTATCATCGTCAAGCCTCCTCCGAAAGAGGTTCCCCCGACCGAAGACCTTCTCTGAGACGTGAGGTCAGCGATATGCCCAGGAATAGCTTCCCACAGAGGTACACAAGTGTAATTGGGTCTACTCGACCGCCTGTGGCTTCCAGGAGGTGAGTCGTGCACGCAGCCCATTGTAAAGCCCATACTAATCAAGACCAGGACAACAAAGGTTTATGAATCACGAGAGATAGTTCGAGAAAGCCGCCCTCGCCGGGTTGGTCCAATTCAGGTCATCAGGGAATCTAGGTCATCTTCACGACGCCCTCCGAGCTTGGCGGGCAGCATGTTTGGAGACTCGTCCCGAAATACATCTCCAGACCGACCTGCTAAACTGTGAGTGCCCTCTACATGCCGCTCCTCTGTAATCTCTAACAAAGTGTGCCTCCAGTCGTGATTGTAAAGGATGCCTGGATGAAGTTCCTGTATCGAGGTGTCCCAAGCTTGACTGCGGCCATCGCATGTGCCACAACTGCCTCAGACGACGGTTTAAGCAGTCCATGACGGATCCTCAGCAGATGCCCCCGAGCTGCTGCCCCCCTGAACCCATTGGCCTAGAATATGTCGACACACTTTTCGATGCCAAGTTCAAGAAGATGTGGAACAAGAAGTATGTGGAATACTCGGTTGGAAACCGACTTTATTGTCCCTCCAGGCGATGCGGGGAATGGATTCGCCCGGCAAATATCTATATCGACCGTGACACGGAGCGCAAGGCTGCCCGTTGTGACCGGTGCAACACCAAGGTCTGTGTTGCTTGCAACGGCCGATGGCATTTCTCTAGCAAGTGTCCCAGGGATGATGAGACGGCAAGGTTCCTCGATTATGCCAGAGACGAAGGGCAGAGCAGATGCCATAAATGCGGTGCTCATGCTGAGGTCAGAGATGGCGAGAATCACGCAGCATGGTAAGACAATCCTAGATGATGCAAATGTGTCTACTAACACAAGAATAGCCGATGTGGTGCCAACTTCTGTATTGTATGCGGACAAAAGCCCAAGAGATGCGAATGCCCGTGGTTCAGCCCCGACAACCCGGACTCTGATCAGGTTGATACGGATGGCCCTGCCCTTGTACGCCGAGGCGACATCCAAGTCTTCCGTGAGGAAGCTCCTGCACCACCAGAGGAGAGGCGGGTTTCTCGACGAGCACGGGGATCTACCAAGCCTCGATCGCGAATTTACGATGAAGAAGCTCTTATGCGAAAGCAGCAAGAACAACAAGAGGACGAGTTAGCCCGTCGATCACAATACTACAACAAGGAAGATGAGTATGAGCCTATGGGAGACATCCCAGAGGAGGTTGGTGTTGGAAACCCACCACCGCCGGGACACTTGATGGACAAGTATCGTGGCACTGGCCGTAGAGTAGTTGGCGGTGGTCCTCCACCTTCTCCGGGGCGGGCAGGGTTTGACAGGAACCCTCCTCCTGGAGAGTACTACTCCGGCAGTGACCATATGAGAGGGCCACCGATGGACAGACGACTGGCAGATCGGTTCGCGGAACCCCGATATGGCCCAATGCCCCCGATGGACCCCGCGGTTGGAATGATGCCGCCGGGTTTGATGCCACCACCGATCGGAATGCCGCCTCCGATCCGTGAGAGCATGTACGGCGGAGGCATGGGACCTGACCGGGTTATCGTGGAACGAGATCCAAACTACGACGACAACGACTCGTACTACAGTCATAGCTCCCGCAGCCGCAAAAGCGGGCGGCGCAGCGAAACACCTAAATCATCCGAGCTGGCCGGCCTCAGCGGGCGCGGCACGGGCATGGGTCGGGTAGATGTGTGGAGGAAGTTTGTCGAGCCCGGAGCTCCCGAAGGGGAGCTGACTACGGCAGCCGCGTCAGCGTGAGCACGAGATGAGAAGTGCATGACGATTGATGAGAGATGGTGTTTGATTTAACACGTGCGAATAAGAAAGAAAGAGGTGGGTGGACGATAAAAGATTGCTTGCATTATAGAGACTGGGTCGTTGCATCTGTCTTGGCTAGGTTTGAGTGGGATTTTGCATCTGGACTCGGATATGGGATATGGCATTGGACAGAGGCCAACAGAACTAGCATTCAGGCTACCTTGGTGAACTAGTCACTGCGTAGGTAGCTACTGATGGCATGGCATTGGATGGCATGGATGGTATGGTATGGATGGCATGACGATGGCAGGGGGGCTTTGGAATGGGCGGTCGTTTGATTCTAGTCTTTTTCAGCTTGTCATGATTAATGCGGTGTCATTTCGTATTTGCTTTTTAAAAAAGAATAGAGGTGCTCCTAGATGGTGCTTGTATTGAAATATTGCAGTATATTGCTTTGTGTGTTGTGATGTTTCAAGAGTGAGTGAGATAGAGTATCAGACGTTGAAAGGGTCCAGTCCAGTCGCGTGACAGGGATGACCTCAGTTTTGAAGCTTGTTGAGAATAAGCCCAACAATAAAGATGGATCGGAGCAGCCCGCGACTCCCGGGCTCTCCTTGCATATATCGCGTGCTGTGGCTTCAGTGGGCTTCAGCGGCCCGCGTGATCAGCCCAGGACTTGCTCATGGCCTGGAAGCCCCTAAATCGACGGGCAGAGATGTCACCCTCCCCCCCGCCATGAGCCCCGATCCCATGTCGACCAGCCAATGCCATTGGCCGTGGGCTGGCTTCCTTGACGTGGCCCCGAGATTGAGGGCGACCCGGCTGCTTTTGGCCGTTTTCTGTGAAGCTTGCCGTCATTGTACATTGCTCACAACGCTCTTTTACCCGTCCCGTCGGTGTCGGTCTCGCAAAAAGACTCGTCTACTTCTTCCTCGTTCCTCTCTTCTTGTTGGCCCTCTCCCCCCACTGAGTCGGGTCCTTCGGCCGGCCTGTTGCAAGACTCCGTCTGCCGTCATGATCGACGCCCCTCTTGTTGCCATCTCTCAAGCTCCTCGTCTCCTTTACAGCCGCCAATAATTTCAGTACCAAGCAGATGTTATCCACGCCAGGCATGCTGACGTCAAAAGGCACCTTGTAGCCTCTCTCTTCCTCTCCCCTTCTCCCTCGATCGACACCACCTACATACAGTGTCTACCTACGCGTCACTTGAATCCGAAGCACCAAGGAACCGCCCCTGCCGTCCTACCCTCGCACCTAGGTACATTCGCCTGCTGCCTGTGCAGCGCAGCGCAGCGCACTGCATCGCCGTCACGATGCTCCTCCTCCACCAGGTCGGCAGCCTCAAGACGGGTGAGGTCGTCCGCTACACGGTGACATACACTCCATCCCAGGACCGAATCCTACCGTCTCCAGAGAAGCTCTACCTGCGCGTGCGCAACACTTCTGCCATTGCCCTCCGCGCCGCATTCGTCCACGGACCCTATACCCTCTCCGTCGCCGCCTACCCCGCCGGTTTCAACCCCAACGAGAAGTTCGAGCACCCCGAGATCTATGGAGTTCCCGAATTTGAGCCCATGGTCAAGGCCGGCGGTTCGTGGGAGTGCGAGCTGATGGTCCCTGAGAATATTCGACAGAGCGCTGGTCTTGGAAGTCATGGGGGCTTTGGCAAGGGACCCGCTCATGACGATGAGTGCGCCAGCTGGGTTATTGAGGTGTCATCGCAGGTCCTCTTCTCGACTTCAGCTGCTGTGGGCTTTGAAGTGGTGCTTGCGCGGGACTACAAGTCCTTGAACCTCAGCAGCTCGAGCCCCGTTGTTAGCGGGCAGACACAAGCGGCGCAGCCAGGGAGGACCAGCGACCACCAACAGAGCCCAGGCTCCAAGGACGGACACCACCCTGCGCAGCAACGCGGTATCTTCTCTCGCGCGATACGGGTCAAGGTGGAGGATACGGCGAGTCTGTGGAACACTCCTAAACTTCCAGAGTGGGAAGATCATAAGCATGAACACTTGCAGAAACACCAAGGTCAAGAGAAGCCAGTTGAAGGCGAGGTCAAGACAGGCGAACCACCTCCAACGAAAAAACCAAAGCAAAAGAAGATTCATATGGTGATTCTCACACACGGTCTGCACAGTAACCTTGGCGCCGATATGCTCTTTATGAAAGAGAGCATTGACGCAGCTGTCAGGCAAGCCAAGATCGATGCCAAGGCAAGGCGGGCCCGGGAGCGAGCCGCCAGAGGTCGAAATGGGGAAACAGGCGCCGAATCAGAATGCGCCGATACAAAAGACATGGACAAGACGGAGGGCGATGAGGATTCCGACGACGACGACGAAGAGGTGATTGTGCGCGGCTACTCGGGCAACGCCACCAAGACTGAACGCGGGATCAAGTATCTCGGGAAGAGGCTTGCTAGATATGTTCTCTCCATGACATTCCCAGATCAGCCCTTCCTGCCGTCAGGAAAGGGGGCGACCGATACCATAGTCCATACCCTCAAGGGGGACAAGGACGAGTCTGATTTAAAACCAGCACATAAACACAGCACAATCCAACTCGACAAGGACGGTGCGCACCTTCACAAGGCAGAGAGGCCTTATAAAATCACCAGTATCAGCTTCATTTCGCATTCCCTGGGTGGACTTGTACAAACCTACGCTATCGCGTACATACAGAAGCACTCACCTCAATTCTTCGATCTCATCAAGCCCATCAACTTTATCGCCCTAGCTACACCATTCTTAGGACTCAGCAACGAGAACCCCCTATATGTCAAATTTGCTCTTGACTTTGGCCTCGTGGGCAGGACGGGGAAGGATCTCGGCCTGACATGGAGGGCGCCGACGCTCGCGCGGAGCGGTTGGGGTGCCATCGTCGGCAACTTGGGAGAGACGGCCCATAAGAAGGTCTACGGAGAGTCGCAGCCCGAGTCGAAGCCCTTGTTGAGGATTCTACCGACTGGCCCTGCTCACACGGCGCTGAAGAAGTTCCGCAATCGGACTGTATACTCGAATGTGGTCAACGATGGCATCGTGCCCCTTCGAACAAGTTGTCTCTTGTTCTTGGACTGGCAAGGACTTGGACGAGTTGAAAAGGCTCGACGAGATGCTGGCTTGGTTGAAACAGTTGTGGGGTTCGGATGGGCTGAGTTGACTGGTTCCAACATCACAGTCTCTCGCCAGAGGCAATTGGCATTAGGAGATCGTCAAGCCGACTCGGGCTCAACAACGCCTCGTGAAACGCATGAGAACATGCACGAGGTTCCACAGCCACCCAGCACGGCCATGATGGAGGATGACAGGGCGAGTCTTCGGTCCGTACCTACACCTTTTGACGATGTCCCTTCCGACTCGGCCGATTCGAACAGTAGTGGACCTTTGGCAGGGTTCTTCAACTTCTTCAAGAGCAACGAACCGCCCAAGACTCCCACGGTATCTCAGAAACAGAAAAAGATCTTCCGGCGAAGTCAAACCATCAACTTTGACGAGCTCGGGGATACATCTGTTGGAGAATCAGCCCCGACTTCAAACAAGCCATCAAGGGTGACATCTGGCCACGAGGGTGAAGAGGGCATGACGGCTCCGCCGAGGACGACCATTTTTGAGTCTGCCGGGGACCTCCTTAATCCCAAGGTGCCGGATGTCGAGTATCTTATCGACCCTTCCAAGCGGCCGCGCACCATCTTCCATGACCGTGTCTATCACCCCTCTGACATCCCCGGGCCACCACTAAAGAAACGCCCAGCGACGTTGGTTAGGAGAAAGACTGGCCAGCGCTCAAACTCGTCGAGGCCAGGTTCAATAAGCAGCACCGGGTCATCCCCTTATACCTCGATGAACCATGAAGACACAATGCAGTCAGCCAAGGACTATGACGACACGGCAAACACAAACCCCGACAAGGAACCGCAGGAAATCATTGATACCTCGGCCATGCGCGTGGAGGAAAAGATCGCCAGGGCTTACCACCGAGATCTGTCTTGGAGAAAGGTCCTTGTCAAGGTGGAACCCGACGCGCACAACAACGTCTTTGTGCGACGCATGTTTGCCAATGCATACGGATGGCCTGTCGTCAAGCACATGGTTGACGCGCACTTTAGCGACTCTGCTGCGTCACGCCTCCGAGATGAGGACGAGAGCAGTCGAGAAAGGGCACGAGACATGAATCAGCCCCCGGATGAGCACGGAGGTGAGATCAAGAACAGTCGAGATAACCTTGCGGGGATCACCCGGACGGCGAGCGAGAGCCGGGAGGCCCTCGACGAGGTGCCAGACTTGCCCAAGGCACCACACTCACGAGGCAGCGACGCTTCAACGACCCAGCGACCATCACGATCGGATCGAGCGGACTCGGCAACATGGAGCGAGAGGGACTGGGTCGACAGCGAGTGTGATAGCGATCTGGACTTTGGAGGAGACCCGCGTGAGCTGCCGCCTCCGTCGCCGGTTCAGCAGGACAAGGGCAAGGACAAGGAGGCGCAGAGGCGGAGCTCAAGCCCACTATCAGCCGGGTGGAACTGGGCGGAGAAGATTGTGGGCAAGGGGGCGACATCACGGGCGAAGAGTCCCGTGCATGAGAGCGGGCGGAGCTGAAGGGCGCCAATATTGAGATTTTTAAGACGAGGATAGGATTTTTGGCAGAAGGGAGCAACAGTGTATAAAGGATAGAAGGCATCCATCGGCGGCGTAATGAGCGGTTCTCTGGCGCATCGCGGGTTGAATAAAAAGACGATAACTCCAGAAATGTGCGGACGGCGAGAGGTTCCAGGTCTGCATGCACAAACAGGCAGACCCATGTAGGTCTTAGATGGGAGAAGACGCCGACGATGAGATGTCTGAGGCACCGAAGCCGTATTCTCGGATTCAAAGACTAGTTCCATTTCGAAGACATCTGGAGAAAAGGTGTCAGGCTAAGAAGCAAGTGCGTTTAGTCTGGGACTTTTTTTTGAGGAAAAGGTCTCCCTGCATATCAAGTCTGTGACGGCTTCAAGAGATGCTGAAGGTCGATCGAGATGGGGCGTCGTTTGAGTTTAGACATTGCAGATCGATATTGGGTGTTTACTCAGATTTGAGTTTGGTGTTTTGCCAACTGGAAAGACGTAATGGGCTCAAAGGGTAGGTATATCGTGCTGAAGCCGGCATTGGCGAAGACTAAGAACCGGTGATGATAAACTGAGTAAGTTAACTAACTAACAAGACAGTTGTAATTGATCGACAAAAATGAAACAATCTGCATCATCAAGTTGCAAGCAAGAAAAAGAGGGAAAAAATGCAAAAATGTCAAAAAGAAGGGATAACAGCGGGATCAAACCGCCTGAGTTGGACGAACAGGGAATCGAACCCTGGACCACTCCCAGATGATTCGGACAGAACATGCTAAGGGAGTATTATACCACTAAACCATTCGCCCGAGGGGATTTGTTGTACGGCTGAGGTATTTTGGACACTATGTTTGGTGGGTTTGAGCCAAGAGCGGGAGTTCTATGTGTGGTGGGGTTAAATTGAGTGCCGAGATCGAGGTGCACAAGGTTGCAGAGCAAATCTCTTGGCCAGTGAAGACCAAGCTTTTTGAGAAAATATGAAAGAGCCAAGATTGGATAAAATCTTTTTTATAGAGTCATTGACGTAGATGAGTCTATCCATTAAAGGGGAACGATATTGTGAGTTTATGCCTTGAGGGGATGTACTTTTGACCGCCCGCACATTCATCTCTACCTACCTTCTTGCACGTGCTGTAAAGAGTATCGAACCTTCCCCAACCATGACGACCATGTGCGTCACTCCGGGGGCCTCCAAGGTCAGAGCTTCAAAGCGAGCTAAACTCCATCCAATGCAAAAAAATCGACGTCCACCGTTTCCGCCATCGTCGTCAGCTTCGCCACGACTCTAGATTTTTCCGATCAAGGGTTCTAGTTTGTTGGGTCTTTTTGCCTCACTATTTAAAGTCATCTTTGTTGTCGCGCTCATTGTCGCTTTCTTTCTTCTGTTCGTTGTCGTCGTCTTGCGCCTACTACTCCCACCGCGCGCCGCCCGCCACCCCGCCAGCTAGAATATCTCGTCTATGATCGTCATGCTGCGATAAATCTCTGACGACTTTGCGCTGCGCCTCCCAGCTGGAACCTCTCTCTCTGAAGCCCACCTCGAGAAAAACAATACCACTCGACGCATCCGCCGACCGTTTAGCCACATTCCCAATATCTCCCCAACCTCGCCGTCGTCGTTGTCGCATAACGGTGTGCACCCAGGCAGCACCCACCCTCACCAAACCATGAGACTGTTCCTCCTCCCGCTCTCAACGCGGAGGACGCTCCTGTACGCCAAGCGCGGCCACGTCAACAAGAACGAGCACAACTATGTCGACAGGGCCGCCGACTTTGCCGCCAAGAAGTGGGCTGAGTGGGAGAAGATGGAGTCTGGCTGGAAGCGCAAGGTGGTCGATTACGGTAACCACGCCTTTCGGCGCATCCCCTACGAGGAATGGGGTCTCAAGTCGGTCCCGCCACTGTCAGCCAGACTCCGCGCCGAGTACGCTAGAGATGAAGAGAAGGTCGAGGTCGTCTTCCCGTGGTCGGTGATATCTCCCAGCAAAGCCGAGGATATCCTCAAGACTCTGTCTACGGAGCGACAAGCACTACATCGCAAGCGCCTCATATGGTGCTGTATTGGCATGCCAATCACTATACCATTCGCATTGGTGCCTGTGTAAGTCCCAATGCCCCATGTCTTGCTCATAAACATGTGAGAGCTGACATTTTCTAGAATCCCCAACCTCCCCTTCTTCTACCTCGTTTATAGAGCATGGTCACATTACAGAGCCATTGCGGGTGGGAAGCACGTACAATGGCTTCTTGACAACGATATGCTGCACTCGGTGCCATCAAGGACGCTTGATGATCTTTATAAGCTTCACGCACCGCCCGCTGAGGAGCCAGATAACAAGGAGCGCACTCTTCTAACGCAGAAGGAGGTCCAGACCTTTTCAAAAACCCTCGACATGCCCGCACTCGAGGTTGAGCTCGAAAGGGCCATATGGCAAGTTGAGCAGTCACTCAAAGACCCGTCCGACAAGGGTCCCGCGAAGGAGGAGGCAGCCGGCACAGCCTCCGAGAAACCGGGATCCACTACTCCGGTGGAGGAGAAGAAGAAGAAGAAGCAAGATGAATGAGTCAAAGACATGTATACGCCTTGGACGATGTATGATAAAGAGTAATTGGCACATCCTTTTTGGTGAGGTTTCATGGTTTTTGGAGAAGCAAATGGGTTGTATAGATGGTGGCTTGAAAACAAAAACAGGCGTAGTACGCGGGTATATCCTATAGAAAACTCTCCCAACACCACAGCAGCAGAAGAAGGCGGAGCAACAATCGCAAATCCCTAATCCATCCTTATCACGGTCACAGCTTCCCAATCTCAGTCATAAAGGCTTCGCCTGTTGCAGCATGTCGCGGACCTTGAGAGCCGGGAGCACACCCATGAGACCCATAGCCAGAAGCATCCGTCTTGTCTTGAGGCATGACAGGTCTGGTAGTCGAAGACCACTGGCGATGCGATGGGCGTCTGAGAGGGAGAAGCTCATGCGGAGAGGGGGATAGCAGTTCTAAAAACGACAACGTCTCAGCATGTGTACCACATTATAGTTCATTATGTCAACGACTCACCTTTCCCTTGGGTCCCTTTGCTAAAGCAGCAGCCGCCGCACTCTCATACTGAGCAACTTGAGCGCTCAGCACATGTCCTCTCCACGCCTCAGCGGCCTTAACCCGGAGCAGCCGCTGAGTAAGAGTGTGTGACGCCGGGTGATTCCTCCGAGCAGCCCGGTTGTTACGTCTCCGACGCATGATGCGTCCAGGGCCGTAGTTATTCTCGGGTCCATGGTTCGTGGGGTTGAGGGGGGAGGGAATAACTGGTGCGAACGTCGACGCATCGCGGTAGGCAAAGGCAGCCATGACTAGTTGAATTCTTTCTCTCTTTTCTGCTGGAACGGAGAAGGAGAATGATGAAAGTGCCCACGAGGGAGAATGTGAGTGGAATCGATGGATTTCTCGAGGAGTTTATTTGTTGAGGGATGAATGAAAAGGAGAGAGGGATGGAAGCAATTCTTCAGAAACTAGGAGGCAGACAAGTTCCTCTTTATTCAATTCCTTTGGACCCAAAGATCAGGATCACAAGCCATTTAATAAGAGACACACCAGAAAAAAAGCCCTTTAGGGGCTGGAGACAACACCCATCCATCAGGTAAAACATTGTGGTCTGGATCCGAGGAATGTTGACAGTCGCGTATAAGTCGCGAACCCCTCAGCCGCGACCACCACATCATCATCATCATGCCCACCCACCCCTCCATCAGCTATCTTTTCGGTGCTTCTAGTCAGGTACGCCAGGGGTTCCGACGACTCAGATCATCTGTGTGTTTGGTATATGCACGTCAGTTCAATAAAACCCAAAAAAGCAAAAAAGGAGTGAAGAAACAGAAGAGGGAGCAAAAGATGGGGAGAAAGGGCCAAGATTGTGACGAGACAGCGTAAAGGTTTCTGGTCCACGGCGAGACATTTTACTCCATGGTCAAGTGGGTAAAATGGAATAGAGCCCCCAATGGTTCGCATGGATCGGGCTTGTCTCCCTCCCTTGAGAACGGCGGGCCTACCTACACACACAAAGTACCTAATAATCGCCTATACTATTGGCTTCTCCCTCTCCACCTTGTCTCCTCTTGGGTTAATATCTCTCTTGTTCTGTTCTGCCCTTCCCTTCTTCACAAGAGACATTGTCATTGAAGCTGACAATGGAGAGATGAGAGATTGCGCGGGACGCGATCCGAGCGAACAAAGGTCAATTTACACGACGCGGCGAGACTCTCCCTCCCCGCCGTCTAAAGACTAAGTAAGTTCGTGAACTGAGCTGAGCTGAGCTAGGCTATTAAAGAACCTCAAGGGCATCATCCATCCATCAGTGAGTGTATCTAAGCGAGTGACCAAGCCGTCTCCAACGCCGACCATTTGATTATTGTATTATTACCCAATGTGTGATGCAAAGTTGTATCTGTGTAAAGGAACATGGATCCAAGACGAATTCAAAAGTGTTAAAAAAACGACCGTCTTGTCTATTACGAGATAAAGGTTGCTTCGGTGAAGATGGTGCCCTCCTCGACGATCTCCTGGTCGCCGATCTTGAGCTTCAAGGGAAGCTTCGGGTGGTACTATACGGCCGAGTCAGCAAGGGGCATGGCACATTATCGGACGATGCGGAAATTAATAAACTGAACAAACCTGATAGATGTAGGGCTTGGTTCCAGCTGCCGCTGCAACGATCGTCTTGACAAAACCAGGCACCTCGGCCATGACATCAACGCGGTCAACGCGCTCATCCAAAGGTCCCTCGGATGTGGCCTCGATGGTCTTGCCGTCCTTGTCCGTGCCCGACCAAGTGTACTTGGCATGGCTCGGCTCCGGCCAGTCATTCTCCGAGTCGTTCTTAACCTGGGTGTGAGTGGCCGTGTTCTTGGAGCCTCCAATTACAATCTCGCCGTCCTTGGCGATGCCGCCGACGTTGACGAGGGTCGAGCCGTACGAGGGTGTGCTGGTGAACTCCATCATGACGGCCGAGTAGGTGGGGCCCTGAAAGTTGACAAAGTTCCACCGGCTGGCGGCGTGGTGAGGCTTCATGCCCTGCAGGGCGTAGACGTAAAAGCCGCGGCCCTTGAAATCGATGGGACCCTCATCGGTTGTGATGGTGCCCTCGGCCACGCAGCGGGGCCAGAAGACGTGCCTCATGGAACCCCATGGGTTCTCTAGGTCAGTACCATAAAGAGTCTTTCCGGTGGCGCCGGCCTGGAAACCGGGCGAGGTGCGGGTGAGCTTGAGGTTGACAATGGCCCGCTCGTCGTTCATGCTCTTAATGGTGTAAAAGGTGCCATCCTCGGACAGCTCGACGGCGAGGTCGTCGGCGTAGAAGCTTGTCATGTCCTCGCTAAAGTCATGGTTGTTGAGGGGTGTCGAGCACCAGAGGATGGGCTTGGAGCGGTCGGGGTAAAAGACTTTGCAGTTGAACTGGCAGGTTGTGCGGATGCCACTTTGGTGTCCATGTTAGCCTGTATATTCGGTGTAAGCGGGCACGGCGCACATACGCAACATTGCTGTAGATGACCTGGAGAAGAGCGACGTAGCCGTTCTCGCCAAAGATGTAGATGGTCTGAGTCTCGACCGACGTCGAGTCCATGGCCTGCCACTTCAGGTCCTCACGCTTGCTCTCGGTGAAGGGCGTCTTCTCCGTCTCGACGGCGACCGACTTGATGGCCTCGGGGCCATAAATGGGCTCCTGTGTGCCGGCGACATTGGCCAGTCTAGAGCGAGAGTTCAATCGTCAGTTTTTTTTTGCTGCTTTTAAGGTAAAAGATGAAGGCATCTGGGCCAGGGTCCAAGCCAAGGTGGGGTTGTATGGATGAGGCGTTTCTTACTGCTGCTTGGCCCAGTTGAACATGATGAAGGTATTCTCGCACGGCACTGGATATTCGGAGCAATAGGGGAACAGGAGGACAAGATACTCGACGGGTTTGGCGGAGAAAGGATGTGATGATGGGTCGAGAAATGCTGGGGGAGGTCCCAATTAAGAGTCTTGAATCGATGGGCATGGATGGATGTCACTTACTCTCACACCGCTGGGGGCATGGTACCTACAGCCTTAGGTTTCTTTGTGGCTTGACTTGATGCAACCTTGGAGGGGTCAATCATGGAGGGCCGAGCGGAGGAGTGTGGCTGAAGACGTGGGGCTTCTCAGCCATAATGACGTGTGTGAGGTGAGAAAACGCGTATTCGAGACGCGTTTTTTCTTACTCGGGATCTGAAGGTGCTGGGGGGAGGTTGACGACGAGACATATGTTTTCGGTATTGTTTCCTCTACCTTCACTTTAGCCCAGGCAGACGCGGAGGTGATTATGCGCCACACTTTGCTCTCGGCCTTGGTGGACTAGTTGTCACTCCGTGCCTTCCGGAATTTGCGGGAGGCCTCGTGCACTCAGCAACAGCCGGTCCCTCAGATGTAATCTCAGCCATAGCCCAATTACATGGTTCTCGTCACCTTACCCTAGACACACCGAGTTGCCCCAGAAGATCCGGTCAAGAAAAGGCGAATAGGGGCGCTTGGAAAGTAGTACGGGCAGGCATCTTCGGGGCTCGGTTGTTTGATGCTTGTTTCTTATTTGAACTTCGACGTTACGTCACAATAGACCCGAGCTTCTATGGCCGTGGGAAAGTGAAATTAGTCTCTTCAATAACCAAATCATGCAGTCTGAAAGCGTTCATCTTCCACTCCGCCGAGACCGCTTACACATCAGCAACCAGCTTTGATGTGATGGCTTCTGCCAATTACCGAGCGTCATAAGAAGCGCGCACCATCAGGTCATTATGAAAAATTAGCAAAAGGGGGGAACGGCCGACGGAGGAAGGCCAAAATCAACGAAATCACTTTCTGCGGATCCCCATCACGGGGGCAGAAAGAGATTTGGGCTCGGCCAGCTGGCGGCCCCCCCTGGGAAATTGTCCGCTTGTCGAGAAGGCCTCGACGAGGAACCAGGGACTAACAAATAAACCCCACAGGCTGACGGGAGATGGCGATCAAAAACCATCGTCGATCGGTGAGCTCTTGTTTCTCGGCGCGTCCTTGGAGACAAGATGATGACAAGATCTTAGAGCGCGCGATCTGTGATAATAGCTCTTAAAAACACCTCGACAAGACGGTTTGCCAGATCCGGCATTACCTGGGAATACGAATACTCCCGACTTGCCGGACGGGCAGTTACAGTACCCAGGTTGTAGGTAGCCAGTCAGTCAGTCAATCAATGGAGCTGACAGGCCACATTGCGGAGGGGATAATTGCTTGTGTAACGGCCAGCTGTCCAATCAGCAAGTCCCTATACCTCCAAGGCTCTTGCTGCAGCCAAAAAACAAAAGTCTGCAACTCTATTGCTCGCTCGGCGTGTCGGCCCTTTAATACTGTTCATTCATTCATTCACTGAGACTCGGTCGCTGATCAGTGCGCGCGCGCCGCCGTCGTTCATCTTAGGGGCCCCGGGGAATGTTGATTTTCCAGATCACGCTTGCTTTCTGCTTCAGCTTTCCCATCCATTCGCATCACATCATTCATTCAACGCGACATCGCTTCGCCTCGCTTCATCGACGCTGCACACCCCCCGTTGGCGCCAACCATCACTTTGGCTCTCTATTTTGAAAGACAAGACGTACCTATTCCCCGGCTTATTCGCGTCGCTGTCTCTCAAGCTCCGTCCCTCACGCCCGCGCGGCCGCAAGTTGATCAATCTTATCAGCGCGCGGCTACATCTTGATCGATAACGCACTTATCCAGACTACGTATCTCGCAGCGAGCTGCTCTGCAGTGGGGGCGCCAGGTACATATCCGAACCATGGAACCCACGGGCATGACGACCTCAGCGTCAATGGAGGATGAGCTGCTGTCACAGACGACAACGTCTCAACAAGATCACGATCCCAACGGCGCACCACACGGTCTCGCAGACATTGCAGCAATCTGTGCAGCTTCAGAGAAACTAAGGTATGGGATTATTTCTCTCTGGATGTGATCTTGTCACGATCGTCGCACAAAGCCCAAGCTCAACTTCAAGCGACTCGAACCCTTGACCGTTTACTATCTGTTTGACCTCACACTTACTAATGCTCACCCACAGAACATTGTGTGAGCCATATCCATCACTCGGGATGTCTCCTAGCGCACCGCACACTGCTGCATCGCCAGCTGCACCACCACCAGCCGCATTACCAGCAGTGGCATCGCCAGCCGTCGCGCCGCCCACCGCCACATCGCATGCCGCGACGAGTGGGGGTTCCGGCAGTAACCTGGTGAGTCCAGATTGATTTCTTATGTCATCATCTTATCAGTCCGTTCCCGAGATCACACTCCTGAACCTCCTTGACGACCATCGACCCACGGTTTCCATGTCACCTGGACCACAAACTTATTGCACAACGGAGCGAGCGACGAGTGCCCATGCCCGTGGTGACCCTGGGGTGGCCCACTACTGTTCACCGTCTTATCGCGACCGATTGATATGGTCACGTGTATCGGCATAACCTTGATCATACTAAGCCTATCTTGGGTCGAGTGGGGCGCTCCTGTGGGCTTATCAAGCCAGTTACGTTGCAGCCAAAGAATTTTACTCCATCCTCTTATCGTGGCCGAGATAATAATCATCGCCATCGCCCTCCCTCCCGCTTCGCCTTGGACTTCATCTTCAACAACCGGCGTCATGATGGCAACTAACGGATCAACGCAGCCAACCTGCCAAAACTGCAGCACTTCGACCACGCCGTTATGGCGCCGCGACGAATTTGGCTCCGTATTGTGCAATGCCTGCGGTCTGTTCCTCAAGCTCCACGGCCGCCCTAGGCCAATCTCTCTAAAGACGGACGTTATCAAGAGCCGTAATCGCGTCAAGACGATGCGCCCGGATTTGGCGAATAAAAAAAAGGTGAGTTTGCTCGCGCTCGACACAATACCCCTTACTGACCCCTCTTGGCAACAGCAACAACAACAGCTACAACAGCAGCAGCAGCAACAGCAAGCCCAGAACTTCGTATCCACTGATCCCAACGGTGTTGACATTACCGGACAAACTGCTGCCGCCGCGGCGCATGCTGCTCAGGCCGCCCGACGAACATCACAAAAGTCGGCCAATGGGCATGATGGATCCGACTCTCCGATCTCGCGCACCGGGACCCCCTCGATGTATTCGCATAGCCTCTCTTCATTCATGGTCGAAGACCCATACCAGACTGGCTACGTTGCCACAGGGGAAGGACGAGCTACATCCCCCTTAAATGGCGACCGCAAGATGGAGGCTCCACAGACCCATGAACAGCTTATCGCTCATAATTCGAGCTTGAAGACTCGAGTCAGTGAACTTGAGGTTATCATTGAGCTTTTCCGAGGTCGCTTGAGTCAGCTGGAACAGCAAGAGGCCGTCGCGCGAAGTGGCCAGCAAGTCGCAGGCGCAGAGCAGACTCAGCTGCGTTCCCAACTGGAAGCCACTAGAGAAAGCGAAGCGCAATTGCGCGCGCAACTTGAGGACAGCCACAGAAGGGAAAATAGCTTGAAGCGACGGCTGGATGACCTCGAACTTGAGCTCAAGGCAGCCCAAGACGCTAGAGAGGCTCTGGAAGAGCGCCCAGCCAAGAAACCCCGCATTGCCGAAGTACAGATTAAGGATGAGGTTGCGGCAGGCATTGAGGCCGCTGCTGAAGCCCTGCTAACATCCGAGGTTGTTAAGCCAACTGAGCCCACAGCCACGGAGCCTGCTCCTGCTGTTGAAGCACCCGAAGCACCTGAGGTGACTCAAGCGCCCGAAGGAGCTCAGCCTTTAGAAGCGCCCGAGGTTCTAGCCGTGACTGAGACAGCAGATGTTCCTGTCGCGCCTGAAGCTACCGAAGTCACGGCAGCTGCTGAGCCTGAAGCCACTGAAACTCCGGAGAGCAAAGAAGCGACCAAGGTGTCGGAAGACGTTGAGATTCCTGACGCGCCCCCTGCGCCAGAGGAATCCGCGCCAGAGGCATCTGCATCTGCATCTGCCCCCGAGACCACCGAAGCAGTGGAAGCAACTGAGCCTGCAATCGCAGCAACGGCATGATAAGAGTGACGCTGCACATCATCTAGGTCCCCAGCATGTCGCACGCAGCTGACGCTGGAACGTCGAATTCCGTTCCACTGTCATTGTATCAGTACCTGTGTCGGCGGCGCATCATTGCAAATGCTACGCTACTAGCCTCACAAGATGCGACGGCGACGATTGGATGATATAATATTTCCGCATCGTTTACTCTTATTGCTTTATACCCCCTGTTCGAGAGGCGTCGGGCGCGCTTCACTTTGTTTTCATGTTATAACTCGGAAAGGCAGTGGTAGCGAGGAATCTGGCGTTGAGGCCAACTGACTGTTTTGATTGTGCGGTGCGAGACACATTGGGGAGCACACATGTTTAATGGGACGATGACCATCTCAAGTTTGCTGGACCCCTTTCCAATCGATTGATTGATGGGTTACCAACTACGTAGTACGGGCGACTTGGGAAGATGTCGCGCCTGGTCGAGAGCATGATGGAGTTGAGGCATACTGGCTTCCTCTTGAGGCTGTGTAGGTACTGTTGGAGGTTTGAGAAGTGCGCACATCGATCGACCTAGGCTACGAAAAGTTAAGCTGCTTGCGAAATGATATAAAAATATTTGATATTGTTGATGTGGATTTTGATCACATCTGTTATGTTTATGTATGGAATCTATGTCTCTTACTCTGCAATTAACCATGTCTTTAAACAATGTGATGATTATTACATACAACTATCACTCGCTGCTCATATGTGTACCAGGTACCTATCCATGCGTTCTTCTAAATCTAGAATCCTGCAGGGCCTGGGTTTTGCTAAACGTGCAAATGGTTTTTGCATGTTGGCTTTCCCGTTTGTCATGAGGGTGTTCATGGTTGCTTGCATACGGTGGTCACGTGCAGAAGTTCAATAGACGGGGCCTCCCGTCTGCCTGAACCTTAGGCAGACTTGAGGGTGTGATATGATAGCTCTCTCTCTCCCCTCCAACGGTGTCACCAGCTTCGCCACCTCTCTCTCTTTGTTATTCTGGAAAACAAGACAACTCCAGATTAAAATACCTACATACTCATCGCATTGGTATCTATTACCCTGTGTTTTTATAATCGCTTTTTTCTTTGCAGAGCTTTTTTGAGACGGACTTGCTCGCACAGATCATTTCGCGACGGTTCAAATCAAGCTTTCTCTTATCAAACAACATCACAATGCCTCCCACCGCGGCGACTCGTGGAGGCCCTGGGCTGAGAACGATGGATCCTCCGATGCGAAAAGGCACGGCTTACAAGCCTGGAATGGGTCGGGGTCCGGGCGGCAAGACTCTACCCGGGACGAAGAGACACCGGTGAGTGAGAATCCACGACGTCGACGTCGCTCAAGGTAGATTTTTGCTAAATGAATCTCACTAGAAAGGTACTATCGGATAGTATTATGGGAGTTAGTATGTATCATCCTCACTGCTTTATACGTGGACACGCGTTGCTAACCTTTTATACAGCCAAGCCCGCGATCCGGTGAGCTTGAACTTCAAGTCTTCTCTCTAAGAAACTGACTGAGACCTTTAGACGACTTGCGCGTCGGGGAGGCGTGAAGCGTATATCCGCAGGTATATACGATGAAACGAGAGTCGTGCTCAAAAGTTTCCTGACAACCGTCAGTAGCACTTGTTGCTTTCTGAGCTCCGACACTGACTACTCAAGCAGGTGATTCGGGATTGCATCATATATGTCGAATACAGGAACGCGAAGACCGTCACTATCAGCGACGTATGTTCGACCCCCAATTGAACGTTTGGAGCCTCTGCTGATTCTGGCGGACTAGGTTATTCACAGCCTGAGACGTATTGGTCGCCCTATCTACGGGTTTGACCCGGATACGGCGGAGAACAAGGTGAAGAGGCACACCGCTCACCAACCTCTTCGATACCGCTAAAGGATTCATCGCGCCTGGGCTTCAAGCAAGCCACCGTGTACATGACATGGGACGACGGAAAGGAGGGGGGAGTTTACCGGTCTCGGCGTAAAGGAGCAAAAAAAACTGTTTCTGGCATTTGGAATTCTGTCTGTCAAATCTTTGCGGGCGTGTTTGGCTTTGAGACGAGGGGAAACCGGGGTTGGGCATTTCAACTTCTGGGTGGATAATTTCATCATCGAGGAACAAGGAAAGGAAGCTGGCATTGTGTTTGAGTTGAGAGAGATCAGAGATTGTTATTAGCCACCAGGTCCATCATGCATAGCAGACATGACCCAATGAATTATGAGCTTCTTCTTTAACGAAAGAAATATAGGTATGGGGTATCTCAAGTGACAGTACAAGTAGGTATCCAAAAACAAAGTATAGTAAGCAAGCTCCCGCCATTACGAGCTTCTTCCCCTGGCGTATAAGCCTCCATCTGGTATCACCTCCATTTGGTATCGCCTCCACCTGGTCGGTGGTATAGTTTCCTTGAGTCTCTGTCATGACCCTTCTTCTAGTGGTATCTGTGTATAGTTTGTTTGATTGTTGATTATAGCCGCGTCTTTCCGTCGATAGTGCCGTCTCCTGGACTTTATATCACTCTGTCGTCGCCGGCTTCATTCTCTTTCTCTTCCTCATCATCGTCTCACATTGGTCGCCTTTCTCGATGATGAATTCGTTGGTTGTAGGACCCTTCATGTCCTCATAATGTTGTTGTTGTTGTTGTTTCGTGCCATGGCCTCGTTTACCTCTTCCTCTTAAACATGTCCCAATCGGCTAGAACTCCGTCCAGAGCCCTGGTGGCTCGCACCTCGTCCCTGCGGAAGGGGGCGTTGAAGATACCGGGGAGAAGCATGGCGCTGTTGGCGTGTTCCTGGGCGAAACCGATCTCGGCGTCCTTGCCGCAACGCTCCCTGGTCACACGAACGGCCTCATGGAGGAGGTCCTTGCCAACACCCTTTCCACGGTAACGAAGGTTGGTAGTCCATGCCCGGATGACACCCTTTCCACCACGGAGCGAGAGAGATCGTCTGCGTCTGTGACCCGAGGTCGGGTTCGGTTCGAGACGTAGGACAAGCGTTCCGATGATGTCGTCGTTGAGGCGGGCAGCAAGCAGGGTATCCTCCTCACCATCGTCCGCCCGTAGCCAGTTCCAACGCAGTCGTTCAGCCAGGGAGATGTAGCCACTGGCTAGGTATCGAATCCCCATGAGGTAACTCATGATGACACCGCAGGAGATGGTCATACCGAGGCCGGGGTCGAGACGAGAGACGCCACCGAGGTGGTAAATGGCAGCGAGGGCCGTAGACAGACCGGCGAGGCATAGTGGGTGGAAGACGAGGTTCAACGAGGCCCGCTGGCGCATCTGGGCAATGGAATCGGCGACCAGGCGAAGGCTCTCGATCTTGTCCTGAGGCTTGTCGAGAACCTCGAGGGACAGCGGTTCAATGTCATCGTCGTCATCGAAGCCGTAGAAGGGAGCGTGGGCAGCAAGCGGAGAGGGCGATGGCGGGACATAGGAGGAAAATGGGACTGAAGGACCGAGTTGTGGAGAGTTGGTCGCCGAGGTCATGGCCGAGTGAAGGACAAGATTGGCGCGGAGGAATGTGAAGAAGGCTACGGGCCGAAGTGTTAGTCATGATGGCTTTGGTAGCAAATGTGTCTAGGTAGTTGAAGCCATCTCCAGAACGGTCAAGCGGAAGACCAAGCTTCAAGACAAAAGTTGTTTCAAGCTCTCCACCAATGTCATTTCTGACCCCTTCCGCCTCCCCAAGGACACCATTGTAAGTCTCCAAGCAAGGTCTGGCTGTGACTCAAGCTCATCGCTTGAGCCTGTCGTCCAGGTTGACCTTGACCTTGAAACTCATGACAGGGGTGGGCTTGATGGTGGTGGCCGAGGTAACGAAGTGACAGGGGATCGAGACAAGCGAAAAAACTCGGGTCCAAGAAGACAAGGGTAAGGGTCCAACCGCAGCCAAGACGAGTAAGAAAAGAAAAGAAATACGACAACAACAATAGGTAGAAGAGAAGTTTTTGTTGGGGGGAAACTCACCAGCACTCGTCTTGAGCACAGGGACAGCACCGACTCGGTCTGCCATGGTGCTTGGGTGGCAGGTCCTCAGGTCGAGCTCTCGGATAGCGATATGGTGAGGACCCTCCATGGTTGTGTAGGTGGCCATGATGGCTGTGGGTGGGTAGGAGGTAGGTATTAAAGAAACAGAAAGAGAACAAGTATAAGGGTTAAAGATAATAGAGTAGAGTAGAGCAAGGAAGGAAACCAGCCTCCAAGAACAAGTGTGTTGACTGGATAAGTAACAAGAGATGGTGTAAGAAGAACAAGATGGGTATCCGTAATAGTAAGTGTGTATGGTAACTAATGTCAAGAGATGAAGAGAGAGAGAGAGGAGGAGAGCAAGAAGAAGTAGGGGTGGAATCGTGGGGGATCAAAGAAGAAAATTTCAAAGTTTTGGATCTCGAGGATTGGTCGTCAGCTCTTTGTTCTGGGCGACCCGACGCTCTGGTGGCCGTAGCGCCCTTTGCCCTTTGGCCTCTCAAATGCAACACACTCTGCATTAGAATCCTTGCATCTTTTGCGGCGCTGACACGGCCTTGCGAGCCCGGATCCCTGGGCTGGGAGGGTCTTCCTTGTCCCTTGTCTCTCCTCCCAACCTCTAACGACGACTGAGATTGTCGTCCAGGTAGTGCCAAGCCCTAGCACTTATGCGGTTTGCTCCCATGTGGTTGTGGTGGTTGCGTGACAGTCGACGCTATTCTGTGAGCGATATCGTCGACATGTCGCCCGCGCGGCATGATGCTCCTCCTCTTGTGCAGCAGTAGCTTGACTTTGGCACGTCACGTCAACTCGCCCTCCTCCTCATTCTCCTCTCGACCTCCTCTTCTTTGCCTCTTATCTCGATCCTCCCCTCCAATCATTCCCCATCATTCACAGCTGCGAGCGTCCAAAAAGACCGCAAGCAGCAGCCCCCCAGCCCGTTTCCCCGCCGCCAGCAGAAGTATCATCAGCCAACTTCATCATGGTCTCGCAGGGGCTTGCTTGGGAGGGTCAAGCCCCTCCAACTCCACCCCTTCTACCCAGCAACAAAGAGAGAGAAGCGGGGAGCCGAGCCGACAAGCAAGCCAGAAAGGCGTTAGCTCACCGTTGGCGTAGCCCATTAAAACCCGTGGCGTTGGTCGCGCCGTTCCTCCACCCTCGTCGTGTGCTCAGCTCATCAATTGTCGCCCAGAGCACGCGAGTCCGGTACCTCAGCGTCGGGTTCACCTCGACTTGAGATAAAAGCCCTCACCTTGCCCGGGGCAACTTGATATCACAGCCGGGCCAAGAGATGCGCTTCCCTCAGGTGTGAGTGGGCTCCTGGCCTGCGCTGGAGGTAACTAATCGTCGCTGGCAACCCTCAAGTCGGTAGCTTGGGCAATCGTGTGATAACGCGCATGAGCCGTCGCGCGAACGCCTAATTGTTCAGACGCCACAAGATGTCCGCCATCCCGCTGCATCAAGCGGTATGCTTGCTCGTTGCACTAACGTCAACTTCCCTCGCACGCAGCCGTCGCTGTCGTAGCTGGATCGTCAGGGGGCCTTGGGGATCGGACAACCCAGGCCAGGCAGATGTGAAGCCTGGCCTGCCTGTCTGTTGGGACAAGAGTCTGGACCCGCGACGACGGGTGTGTCTCCTCATGCCACTAACCGTAGTGGCACAATCGTCTTTGACGCCATCTCTCTTTCATGCAGCAGTCAGTCCAATAGTTTGGTCCTCGACGCGTACGTAGTAACCTGACTTTGGTTACAGCGCCCCCATGAACTTCAAAGGTTGAGTCGAACCAGGGCAAACCAACACTGGGCGCCATCAGGAATGGATGGACGAGTGAATGCAGCAAGAGGGCGACCAAGAACGGATATGGCTTCCCTCATGGATCCAGATCCACTGCTGACGTATCAAGCATATCCCCGACTGGCCCAGCTCGTTAAACGCGCCGCCCGCTTGACATTGACACTGGTCTGGCCGGGGACCCCTTGGATAAAGGCCGTGGCTCATGGCCCAACCGACTGTGTGGGGGACCAGCCGAGAATTGAATTTCTTGCGCCCAACCACAAATGCTTGGTTACCAACGGTAACAAGATCGTGCGGGATAGTTCCAACGCCTCGTTGTCTTTAGCCACTAGCCATTACCTGTAAATGACCCGAGTCTCGCAACTTGCCGCCATCTTCATCTCCGTCAACTCCGTTTTCGTGGGGAGCGTCTCTGATCCTGAGAACTCCGTTCCGTCGCATCCTCGATCCCCCGGCCGCTGCAGCTAGAGGATGGAGGTACTGTAGTATGCCTGTGCTCGACTATCGTTTCCCCGTCAGTCAATGCGGGCCCGCGCTTCAGGAATGCCAAGAGACGCTCATGAAACGCTCGACGACGAAACTCGAATGGAGCACGGGGCACGGAACGCGAAACACTTCATGTCCGTCGTTACGTTTGACTACCGGCGATCTGTCCCCAAGTTGGTTATGCCCGCCCGCAACGTCGTTGCTGGAGCCGCCGTCACCACTGCACGGATGGACCCTGGGTTTTCGGCATGTGGGAGATCGGCTGCGTAAGGTAAGGTGCGTACGTATGAGTGTAGGCGGCCCGAGGTGATTCTTGTTTGCTTGATGGAGTGGTTGTCTATGCTTTGTTGATGATCTTTTGGTGTGGTCAAGGGTTTGATAGGTATGTATTGTTCTGAATCGTCAAACATTGAACGAATCGGATCTAGAGGCAGGGAAGCACCTTCAAGGTTCAATTGCCCAACTGGCAAAAAGTCACATGTCATGGCCATCATGTACATTGATCGTGATCGGGAAGGAGCCCTACACGATGGATGTAGGTACCCAGCTCCTGCCTTTATTGGAGGCACAACATGACAAAAACAGCAACACCAACCCTTGTCCAATATTTCATCACGAGATGCCGCCTTCTATCATCTCCAACCAGACTGGATATTACAGATACCTTCAAGTCCACCCATCTCGAGCATCCATACACAAACATCTGTAACCATGACGAGTCTGATCCTGCTCTCTACCTCCTCAGTCGATGTCCAAGCACCATTCCAACAAACGCAAGAACTCGGTATGCCGTTCCGATTGCAACCAAAATGCCAATGTTCATCCATTTTCGATCCAACTCGAATCCAGTCTCTCGCGAAGCAATGTCGACTTTGTAGAGATAGGAGAACGGTGCCACAAGCTGCCCAAAGTATATCTCCGCAAGCCAAGTGGCAGGAGAGGCTCGCCAAAGCCACTCCATGCGCCAGTCCTTGACTGACGACAAGGGTGGTGCTGACCCAGACAGGATACCAGTGATGAGCGCAATCATGGTTGCGAATAGCGGCGCATCTTCTCTGCGGACGACCATGCTCACGATGCTGGCAAGGCCGTAGATGCAGTAGAAGTATAGCAGGTTGGTAAGGAACGCGAGGCCCCAGTTGATGATGGGCACCGATAGGATGAATAGGGGCGTCGTGAAATGGAGGCATCCAAGAGCCATTCGAGGAAAGACGGAAAGCACCTTGGCAATGAAATATGCAAACCGAGAGTGTCCCGCTTCAGCCTCCCGTCTGTACAGCAGCGTCTCCTCAGAGAAGAGCTTGACTCCAGGAGCACCCGCAACGAGACCAACAGCAATAGCGATGAGAAGGGCAAACTGTGGTGCAGAGATGAAATCGATGGCCGTCGACAAGACCTCGTAGGGTTCATGGAAGATACCAACAAACATGATGCCGTTCTTGGGGTTGTTGGCAAGTCCCAGCAAGGCTCCGGCGAGCACCGCAAGTCCCATCTCAGCAAAGAAGGCCCCCTTGGTGCGGTATTGCTGAACCATGGCACGGCAGAGGCAGAGCCATGCTTGCTTGATAAACGGAGCACCGCGTTTCTTGAGGGCCTGGCGCATGTCCGTATCACCCAGCATAGTCGACCGGATACTCCTACGCTCGAAATCCTCGGCCGTTTTGGCCTTCCGGGATGCTGACCAGTTGGAGATGAGCGCCTCCTTAGAGACGTCACCCTTGGCATTGTATTCTCGACCATTGCCGGTGATGATATCAGTAATCACGTCGGCGTGGTTGCTGTGCTCAGGGAAGTGGAAGCCCATGCCCTCAAAGTATGCCTGGGCCTCAGGCTGGGGTCCTTCATAGATGGTCTGTCCGTTTCCGAGCAAGATGAGGTTGTCGAATAGCTCGAAGATCTCTGTTCGGGGCTGGTGGATAATGACGATGATGGAGATACCGAGCTTCGCAATTGCCTTGAGCGTACGCATGATGGAAGATGCCGCAGTGGCATCGAGACCACTGGTCGGCTCGTCAAGGAAGATGGCCATGGGCGCGGCCGCCAGCTCCATGCCTATGCTCACTCGCTTTCTCTGTCCACCGCTGATGACGGGCTTACCTACACTGCCAACTCGAGAATCGCGAACATGCGACAGTTCCAAGCAGTCGATGACAGACTCGACATGAGCTTCGATCTCGGCCTTTTTCCAAGTTCGAGGAAGCCGAATGCGTGCGGAGTGGACAATGTTTTCATAAACGCTCAACTCGGGAAGTACAATGTCGTCTTGGGGCACATAGCCCGTCAACTTCTTGTAACGCTTCATCTTTCCCGGAGTGTTGTTGACGGCAACGATACCGCCAGTGTTGCTGGTCTTACCCATCAACACGTTGACAAAAGTCGACTTGCCGGCTCCCGATCCACCCATGACAGCCACAAGCTGTCCCTGCTCGATGGATCCGGTGACATTCTGGAGAACTGGTTTGACGGCCTTCTTAGGGTGGAAGCTGAGGTCGGAGTACCTAAAGGAGAGGCCAAAGTTTGTCGCCTCGGCTGCTCTGCGCATCGAATCAACAAAGGCCTTCAGCTGCGGCGAGACCTCGACTTCCTTGGGCCGTTGATTATCAGAGCTATCTGTGCTGCCCCGTGCCAGAGCGGCCTCGAAGCCATGACCAGGACGACCCTCTCGGTGAGGCATGTCGTAGGGCGAGTAAGGCGCATAGGGACTGTAGGAGAGGTTCATGGGGGCCATCTCATTGTCTTGTCCCTCAGGCAGTTCCTTGTATCCAGTGATGGTGGCTCTGACCGCCCTCATAGTCTTGTGCCTCTTCAGGGTGCCAGCATGGGCTTTCGAGGTTGCGTGCCACCTCTGCCGGAAAATCAAGAACAACATGCCAATGACAAGAAGGATATCGATGATGACCAGGACAATCAGGGGAACCATGAAGCGCTCGAATGATGAGCCCTCGGGACAGAGGCTGCCGGTAGCACAAGGCGTCGGCTTTGAAGCACCAGGTTGGCAGTATGAGCCCTTTGGACATCGGATCTTCTTCTTGCCTCCGTCTTCGAGAGGACAGTAGTAACCCTGTTGGCAAACGATTGGCTCAAAAGGGCCCATGCCTATGTTTTCACCCTTGTAAGAGCAGGTCATTTGTGAAAGTCGTCCGACTGTACACATCTCATTGGGAGGGCAGGATTGGGGAAGCGAATTGATGGTGTTGTTCATGCCTGGGACTGATCAGAACTCATTGCTCACATGGTCGAGGCTCAGCAACCGGGACTTACAAAGAAAACCTTCTTTACAACCATCCTTGGTCCAAGACTCAACACCCTGCAATTGCAATGGCAAGGCGCCAGGTCTCCAGCACGGCGCCGCATCAATGGGGAGCTGGTTGTTCAGCATCTGTTGGTAAGAGCGATAGAAGCTGGTCGAGAAACTGGAATGATTCTTGCCGGTACAGTCTCGGTCGTAGACACTGAGCCTCTTGTTGTCTTCCAACGACTTTAGTGTCCGGGTTCGAGTGTCCCATACTAGCTGGTCGCCGGTCTTAGGGGGGTTCGATGCATCGTAGATGGGCAGGTTGTCGATGCTTCCCTTGCCGTTTTTAGACTTGAACCATTTCCCTGTCGTCGCGTTATACACGACCTGGGTCTGGTTTCCGATGCATTGCCAGGCGGCCTCGTCACGTTCGAATCTCCATCCGTCTCCCGTGAGTTGATCGGCGCCAGGTAGAGGTCTCAATGCGCAGAGACAGGCGGTTGTGTCGAGGAAGGATGGTCCTTCTGGCCTCACGATGGGGAGGAAAGGCTGCTGCGGTACCTTGGCCGGGTCAATGCCCCAACGCTCGAGCGCCATTGTGTTGCGCCTGGGGTTCGATGATGGTTTCCCTCTGAAAACGAAGGTTGTCGTCACTGTGGGAATGCGTTCACGAGATGAGTGATGGTCAACGGCAGTTCAACTCCCTCCCACCTCGGTAGAACTGGCAGCGCGTGGGATACATTCTTATACGTTTGGCAATTCCGCAATGACTACTTCAATCGGAAGAAAAACAACAATGGGGACACGGGGAATGAGCCCCGAGAGTATGAAGGATCATCCAGCCAAGATGCGCTGCTGAGGCTATGTGGATGGGGCCATTGGGGCTCCGTCGCTGGACACATCGCAGTGCTTGTGAGATTTTAGTGCCCGCGAAATTCCCAGGGTCACAGAAGGCGAAGCTATTTCCATCCAGCGGTCTGTTATCGCCGATTTCGACCGTCTTGGCCAACGGGAAGTGGTGGTGACGGCACCTAGATGGATCGTAGCATTAGGGCTGAGCAGGGTCTAACGTATCATGGGCGGTCAGCATCATATGCACATCTCCCCTTCTGTGACTGGGATTCGCTTCAGCCCTTCGAGTTCATTCACAAGCAAGGTCCAGGATCGAGGTCAGGTCCCCACGCAGGCGGGTCCAAAAAAAACACCGCCGGTGCTGCCACCAAGATTGTATGGGGAGAGCGGCGCTGATTTCTTCGACCCGCCTGCCACGGTCGTTCCCGCAGCCTTACATCAGCGGCGGCGGCTCTCATTGGTCGGCGCTCCATCGCTCTCGATAGGGCTTAGGGTGTGGCGCACTTTGACACGACGTCAATCCAAGGGTTAGGGTTACCTTAGACTAACATGCCGGGAGGCGCGAGCTCAAGAGCGAACGACGAACGACGACGACGCGAATGCCGGTGCAGATCAATCTCACGCTGCGCATCTCATCTCACCCACTTCACTCACGGGTTTCAGGGAAATGACGTGACGTGGTGGTTTCAAACAGAATTCAGTGATACTACACGCCAAGGCTAACTGCTGCATCTAGGTCTTTTTTGCCTATTTCGGCTGTCATTACGCCTGCCAAGCAATCTGCCTTGCCCATTAGCCGAATCCCTTCCAATCCTCCCTCTATCCTACCTACCTATCCACAACTAAAGTTACCATTTTGTTGCTCCCGGGGTATCGTATCTCATGCGGTGCACCTTTTTTCTTCTCTCCTAGCCAAGACACACGAGACTCAGCCCAACTATTATTATTCCTTTTCCGTTGCAGAGCCCGAGGCCACTGGTCCCTTGTCCGCCTTTTCATCTCCCGTCTCACCTATAGCATTGGGATTGACCAAGCCCATCGACGCCGTCATCTCCTCGGCCGCCACCGTGTCAGCAGGTGTGTTACCCTGGGTCCCGATACGCAGGAAGGGTAGGAACAGGCAACCCAGTCCCGAGAGTCCGACAGATACGAAGAAGGCCATTCGGTAGGGCACAACCGGATCGCCGCCATCGGCCTGCGCCTCCCCAACCGAGCTGTACACCGCCGTCGAAATACCAATGGCGACAGTCGAACCCAGACGAATAAGCATGTTGAAGATACCTCCGGCCAATGATTGCTGGTGAATCGGGAGTGACTGCATAACATACATCTATAGAGTTTCGTCAGTATCTATCCAGGTCTCTTGAACCACCAGGATACTTACGTTGGTCACGTTGAACTGAAAGTCGGCGCCAATGACGTTCATGATAAGAGAAGGAAAGATAAATGCCCAGTATATCGTATTCGCCTTCTGAAAGGTGAGGAGGAGGTTGGCGCCCAGGTAAGCAAACGAGCCCACTGCCATAATCAGGGTGTTGTTGACGCTGTGCAGAATGCTGGCTGCCACCACGTTCCAGATGACGCCCGCGATGACCTGAGGCAACAGGTGAACCGCGACGTTGAGGGCATCATAGGTCATGACTTCCTGCATAAAGAGAGCCAGCCAAAAGTTGGAGGAAGCGAAGGACATCATGCCGAGAATCGCCGTCAAGACAAGCTATTGTTCTTGGTGAGAAAACTGTGGAGAAGCCGCGGCAACAACAGATACATACCAACGAGAAGTTACGGTCTCTCCAGACATGGAGAGGCATGAGGGGATGCTCCCAGTAGCTCTCCCAGACCACGAAGCCAACAAGGAGGAAGAATCCAACGATAAGCATAGCGATAATATGCGCGGACTTCCAGCCGTCATCGGGACCAAGGCTATACACGAGTTAGTCCAACCAAAACATGGGGGGAGAGACTTGAACATACGTCAAAGCAGCTGTAAACATGCCAATGCCCGTAACAGTCAGGACAGTTCCAACACTATCGAACTGCTTCAGAGCTGTGCGTAGGCGTGTTTTGAGGGGTGCTGGCTCAAAAGCTTCGACGCTAGGAACAATCCAGACGGATGCAACTCCAAGGATGGCCCAGATGATGGACAGGAGGATGAAGCCGGCACGCCAGTTGAAAATGCGAGCTGCAATACCACAGACTATACTGCCCAGGGCGAATCCAAGGGGGTTCCCGGCCGAGAAACTTGCAAATGCCCAGTTCTTGCGTTGCGAGGGCACGCTATAGGCGGCTCCTAGAATGCCAATGGCCGGGGGCACCACCATGGCTGAAGCCAGGCCAAGTACTCCACAAAGAATGTCCATCCAGAAGGGGTTCTGGGCAAATGCAACAATCAGACAGCCTGCGCTGAAGCAGCCCATACCCAAAAGGAAGACAGCCTTGCGGCCCAAGAGGTCAGCGAGCTGGCCCAGCGCAAGCTGGAATGCTCCAGCAGTAAGCCTACAACACAAGTCAGGACCAAAGGCGAGAGAGGATATAAAAATGTCAAAACGTACGTTGCAGCAGCAGCAATCCATGAGATTTGACTCTGTGTCATGCCAAGGTCCTTTCCAATGGCCGCCGTAACAATAACTGTTGAGCCAGTTAAGAAGGTATTTGTCGCCATGGCAATGGTAGCCATGAAGACAAATGCGATCTCCTGAAAAGTGCTCTTGAAGCATTCAGGACGCGCCCCCAGCCCCGATACGGCCTTGACCTCTTCTCCTCCGCTTCCCTCAACATCTTGAGCATCGCCGACGTTGGCGGGTGTCTTTTCAGCCTCTCGGGAAGTGGGGGCTTGATCACCGCCCCTGGAGGCCGGATCGGAGGCCATTGTGCCGGCGATTGCTGCGCCGCCGGAGTTCGGTGATGACAAGAATCCGGAGGAGGACAAGCGCAGGGTCACCGGATCGTCCGACTTTCCTGAGCTTCAGTCGGCCTGGCTTGTTGCTGCTTCGTCCGTTGGGTTCGATGAATTGAGCGTGCAAAGGAAAAGTGGGATGAAATAAGGTACTGGAGCAACAGCTGATATCAGGGTCCAGATACCGTCCCCACTGCGGAAAACTATTTCACGGGTTGGGAGAGGTCGAGATTCACGGTGGGAACTCCGAGACTCTCCCGAAGTCGGAGGCGACAAGATTCGGGGATATTGAGGGACAATAACTAGGTGAGCTCAAGTGCTCGATGCAAGGACACGATGGGCAAAGAAGGAAAACAGGAGGAAAACAAAATAGAAGACAAGGGAGGCCTGGCAGTGTTGAGCACCGCCAAGTCAACAACTCCATTCCTGATGGGGCTCTTGAGAAAAGATTTGCGCGCCAGCAACAAGAACAGCAACTCTAACCCTTCTCCCTGAGCTGAGAGAAGAGAGAGCTCTGCAATTGACATTGACCCTCCCACATTGCCGAAAGTGGGAGCCGAAAAAGCATCAATTGCGTGCCCGCCTCCAGCTCCAAAGCCAGGCTGACTTCCAGCTCTCAAAGTCGCCTAGTTTCCTTGTTATTTTGTCATGGCTTAGTCAATCGCTTGTGGCGCCGACAACGGTGGGGTTGTTCATCTCGATTATCAATCACTCCCGTCAACCTCTGCCATCCCCCTCAGCAACGGACAAGCAATCCTGCACCCTGAGAGGTCAATTGAGCCCATCGAAAAAGCAATGAAGGTCACACAGGTATGAAGCGACGCTCAATACGCCACACACGATAAGATAACTGTCCTGGGCCTCGTCGCTAACAATAAATGCCAGATTTGGTTCTACCCCATCAAGGGCATCCGGGGTATCCAGCTAGAATCCGCCAAACTGGGGCCCCAGGGTCTTGAACACGATCGCCGATTTATGCTATGCAAAGTCGAGGAGTCGGGCGAATTGACAAAGATCCAACTGTCCAAATACCCCGAGTGCAGTCTCTTTGCCCAGGAGGTTGTGGGTGACAAGATCCGCGTCAGGTACTTAACTCCCCAAGAACCGCTGGTTCCCTGGCGGCCGGAACAAGACACAGTTTTGGACGTCCCGATCGACCCAAAGCTAGACGGGTTGGACAGAGCCGACGTCAATCTTCATCAAAGCCTGGTCGTCGCCTATCACATGGGTCCAAAGTACGATGCATGGTTCTCTGCGTGCTTCGGCTTCAACACCGCCCTGGTCTTCATTGGTGACGGTCGACGTCCTGTCTTGGGAACTTTTTCACCCAGTGCCCAGAGAAGCCCCCAGTCGTGGCCTTCGTGGCTAGCGAGCTATGTCGGGGGCTACGGGGTTTCTCGCGCCGAGGAGGACTGGCTTGCCTTTTCGGATTGTGCCCCTTATCTCTTCGCTACGGAGCAGTCACTCAACAACGTTAGTGCCCGCCTGGCCGAATGCGACGTGGATATGCGAGCCATGCGGCCAAACATAGTCCTAGACGGTGAGATCGAGTGGGATGAGGACTTCTGGGCACAGTTGTCCATCAATGGCGTGCACAGCATCGCTCTGACCAAGAACTGCAACCGGTGTACTTCCCTCAACGTCGACTATGACACCGGCCGTACAGCAAAGGGGGAGCGTGGCACAGTGCTCAAGAAGCTCATGTCTGACCGGAGGGTGGACGTTGGTGCAAAGTACTCGCCCGTCTTCGGCAGATATGGCTTCCTCGTCAGCAAGCCTGGCAACAACGCCATCGTGTCCATCGGCGACAATGTCGAAGTTACGGAGCGGAGGACTGAGCGTACCGTCTGGGACTGGTCACTGACAGATCCGACGATCGCACGGTACTATCGCCACGCTCCCGATGCCAAGATTAGCTTGCCCGTCGTGCTCTCACTTTGGTTGACCAGCGCGGCTTTACTCGGTCTGCTTCCGTGCTGGTTTCTGCTTGCCTGAATATAGTCGTAGTATCAATCAACGTGCCACGTACGCATGATAGGTGCAGCGAGTTCATTTCTCTTACAGGCGAGCGGCAGTCGCTTCCAGCATCATCATCCAACGCTCAAGTGGCCATCCCGTCTTGATAGGGAAAGTAATCGACCTGCCCGGCCGCAAACGCCCAGTGTCCGTAACATCTCGGCCCGTGACGCCGGCGCGGTGGGGAATGGGGGTAGATCGCAAACCCGGACCCGACACGGAGCGGCGTCTTTTCGGCCTTGCCAGTGCCCGTAAATGGCCGGGGAACAAGCGGAGGCGAGCAAAGTACGGCCTTGTCCCAACATCTGGAAACGTTCCATTACCCTGTGCCTGTAATTGCCGGGGCGTGACAAGGCGGTTCCGCGGGTCGGTTGCACGAGAGCCCTTGGAGCAAGCAATCTGAGGAGCACGAAACTTGACGTGTCTGAAGTGACATGGAGTGTTCCAAGACGAATAGATCTTCAAGTAATGCTCGGGAAGCGCGAAACGAGGCGAGACGAAGCGAGGCAGGCTAGCCACGGGCTGGGCAGACGATGGACGGTCGGTGAGCGAGGCAAAGGTTAATTTGTCGTCAACGGTCTTGGATTCGCAAACCTTCCTCACCTCAACACCCCGGACTCGTTCCCCGATGGGTCCGTGTCGGCCGGGCGGGCGGGAGGTCGGATCCGGTAGACAAGGGGGGTGTGTGCCATGTGATGATATGGGAGCTCTCGGTGTGTTGCCGCCTCCGCCGTCGCCGTCGTGACTCAAACGATGATTCAGATGAATAAAAATTAATTAAAGAGCTCTCGATCACGGCAGCGTGCGCCTAGGCATAGGCACATGAGTGCTCGTGTGGCTGCTGAGCGCAACGTGAGCTGGAGCATGGCAATTTGAGGTCCTTGTCTGTGCTGACGTCGATTCCCCACCCTAGGGCGCGAGAAAGGGCCCCAAGGCGCTCTGTGGGTGAGGTGGAAACAGGCCGAGGCGGTTTCTGAATTTGTTCTGGAAGCCTTCTGGTTCATCTTTTCTTTCCACGGGTCTTCAGGCTTGTGGGTCGCTGGGGCTCGGGCTAGACTGGGCTGGACTGGGCTGGGGAGCGTTGGCGCCGCCTCCTCCTCGTGAAGCATTCAGTGGAGGACTTGATCGTCTCCCCTTCACAGCCTCGGTGTCCCTTTGGAGCGAGGGCGCCATGCCACGACACAAACACAGACGTTGACGTAGCCGCAGCCGCAAGCCATCACCGTCGAGGGCTGGGATGTAGCCTGGGCAATATCAGCTTTATTCTTGCAAGTCTTAGGCTTCTCCCACGTCAGGCTGACACCAAGGGTACCTCATCGACCCATGCCGCGGACGTTTCCGCCTCGGATTGCATTGCTTGTGATGCGAGTAAGTCGGTCGAGAGAGGCCCGAAGCGAGGGGATAAGAGGGGGAAAGAAAGGTAGAAAGGATCAGTGATGCGACGAGAGATCTACGCCTCAATAGGTGCGGCGTAAGTATAGCCCAGAGCCGGAAGCAACGTGAGGCGGACGGCGGACAACAGAAGGAGCGGGGGGAGGAAGTTGGGAACCTACTTACCTACCTGCCTGGGGCAAGAGCGAGCTTGCTAGGGAAGACCAGCCGGCCAACAGGAGATTACAGGACCTTGGCTCTTTTCTCCAAAGCCAGTCGAGCTTTGATAGGTCCAAGCAAGCAGTCCTGGCCAGCTCAGACAAGGAGGACAGTAACAAAGAATGTTTCTGACCAATCGCGACTGACTTGGGGTAATTGTTGGCTGTTGACGGCTTCGTTTCCGGCACCGAAGTCAAGTGGAAGCTCCCTCCCACTTGGGTCTTGGGTCTTGGGCCTTGGGGGAGGCTGATGACCAAAGACGGGGGTCCATCTGGCCGAGACCCCCCCAATCATGACCTCACCATTTCAATTCATAGCTCCACGCTTCACCTTTTTTTTTCTCCCTTCTCTCCTCCTCGGTTCAAAGAGAGAATTTAGTCACTCTTCAGGATTCACTCCCATGTCCATGTCCACGTCCATGTCCACATCCACGTAGCAGTACAGAAACACAGTTGGAAACGAAATCATGCCTAAATTATGACAACACAGACCAGCAACCTAACAACATCATCTTCTGCCTTCTAGGTAGGTAGTTCTCTCGCCCTGAGGTGAGCCCCCTTTTGTTTTCCCCATTTGTCTGGCCCGAGCCATAGTCTATTTCGAGCGCCTGCCCAAACACCAACCCGTCAATTTCATTTGTCTTGCCTTGCGCCGTAAACCAAACAGAAACAGAGGCTTAAACAACATGAGGCCATGACTTCGTGTCCCTTCCTTCTCCGTACTCCGGTTGCCTACCAGGTCGCCCAGGCAGGTCTAGAGGGTTAATGCCAAGCAAGTGAAGAAGTAAAGAAACCCAAAAATAGAAGCAGAATCAACGCCATCCTTCTATCCATGCGATGCAGCAACAACAAACAGCGCAGTCGACCCCCAGAGGACGAAGCGAACAAGAGTAAGAAAGAGAAAAGATCAAAGAGAAGATAAAACAGAAAGGAAAAGAGACAAGAAACAAGAGCGCCAAAACATCCTGAACACGCCAAACTTCCAGAAAGGGAAACCTCGGAGCCGCGCCATAGATTGGAGGAGGTGACAGGCGAAAACCGAGATGCTTTGGAGACGTCAAAAGTGCCCAGAAGCCCCGTAGAAGCCCTGTATCGGTCGGTTCTAGGGCCAAGCGAGTCCAGGCGTAAGTAACCACAGGGGGGTCACTAATGCTGCACAGTTCCGAAAACGGGCTTGAGGTCCCTGGGACTGGAGCCTCCCACGTGGAGCGTGCAGGGCACTACTCCGCCATGGCAGTCCGAGAAAAAGTGTAAGTCACCCAATGCCACCGTTTGACCGAATCCCCCACCTGCGCTCTGGGATGGATCGAGATAGGCGTCCTTGGGCGCTTCTCCTTTCGGGCCCTTGGCGTCCAGACACCAGATTTCGACCTGTTGGAGAGTGTGGCTGCTTGAGATGCGATGCGTTGCGGTCCGGCGCGTTTCGATGCGTTGTCGTGAGGCTCAGCTCAGCTCAGCTGAGCCATCCTCGCTGTCCATGAATTGAGACCCCGGCAAAAGTGACGTTTCGTGGTCGGTGATCGGTGCACGAGAGGGGTGTGCGACACGGTTTGGTAGCCGTACATCCAGAGCCAGCTCCGGGCTGTCGTTCCGTACTCTGCCAAGCGCAATCAAAGGCCCTTGTTGAGACGCTCTGCCTTTGATCGCAATGTGCGCCTGCACCGAGACTAAGAAGGCATCCTTTTTCCTTTTGGGTTGAGCCTCGCGTCATGTCAGTCAGGCCACACCCGTCATTTGCTAGCACATGAGCAAAGAGTGAACGGCCCACGCACGGCAGAGAATCGCGCGCGCACTCGCACACCCCTTTCCCCCACGCCAGACACCGAGGATGCATGTCTCAGCGCCGGGGGGTTTTTCCCGCAAGGGCTCAAGCGGCCTGCGTGCAAGGGCGGCACAAGTGAAGCTTGCAGTATGTGCACTCAAAAATCATCCAGTGAGGTCCGGAACGGCAATGTTGGCAAACCCACTGGATCAAGGTGCTATCTGACTTGATCATCCGGAACGAGTGGGCGCAAGCGTTGGCCATTTTGTCGGTAATGGTGGCGGTTGTTGGGGTGGTACAGAGGAGGGTGTAGGTGTCGTCGAGAATATCTTGGAGGTGCTGAACCCTCTCACAAGATTTGGCCTGATTGGGTGGGAGGAGGATCCTTGGGACGACCATGTTAGCCTTGCATGTATATAACTAAACGGGACACGAGCGGCCATGTAAGTGGTGATGGACGTTGCAGCCTCTCAGTCCGCATGCTCGGTACTTACCAAAGGGGTAGTGATTTTGTGTGAGTGGCGAATGCAATCGAGTGCAGTGAATCAATGTCGAGCGTTAGAGAGGAGACGAGTTGCGGTTGATCGAGAGGGAGAAGGAGAAATGGGTGAATGGGTGATGGTGATGGGTGTTGTAAGTGTAGAAGCCGTTGAGATGATCAAGTGATGCTGAGTAGTGATGGGAGGAGGAGGCCTTGGGCTTTTATGCTTTCAAAGAGGATCAGGTGAAGTGGTAGTTGCAGTTGCCGTTGCAGAGATGTGATGTGATGTCTGCCGTTTGTAGGGCCGGGGACGTCAAACGAGAGCCGCGATGGAGTCGGAGAGCCGGGATAAGGCTTGCAACAACATGGACAAGAGATAAACGACGGGTGATGGAGGCACGAGCGACGAGGCGGGAATGCCGAGGAGGTGTGCCAATGACAAAATGGAGTAGATTAAATGGCCCAGGACGCGAGGCAAACGAGCGAGGTCGAGCGTTGGAGTGCCAGTTCTTGGGATGGGTTGTTACAGCACCGCTCCGCTCGGGGACGTTGTCGATAATATGTACCTGCCAGGTGGACGGACGAGGATGATGCCCGTGCCCGTCTGGCCTTGGGATTGGGAGCCGTCAGTCATGCCAGTTGCAAAATATCCCGTCCGTCGGCCCAAAAATCCAGAAGCACTCCCAACCCCCGGTCTGGAAAGGATATGGATGCCTGTCCTGTGACGCTTCTGGAAGAAGAGAAGAAGGAAGAGGAGGGGAAGGGGAGGGGAGGGGCGTAGGTAAACGGTTCCCAAGAACGGACCAGCAACCAAGCACAGGGCAAGGTATCGTACCTAATGTGTACCCACAGACGCAGGTACCTGCCTTCTGCCTCGCCTTGTTTGATCGCGCTACGGCCAATTACTTCGGACGGGGGAACGAGCCGAGCAATTCCCAATTGCAACGGACGAGGACGGACGCCAGAGCTTACAGTACAGTACAAGGAAGGGCAGGGCACGGGCAACCACCATCCATGGGCGGGGGATGACGAACTGGTGAGGTGAGGTGTGGTTGACATGAGGTGAGTGTAGGGTTGATGTCCCTGGGATAGGGATAGAGCCCCAGGCAGGCCCCGAATGTGTCAAGAGAGCAGCATGGTAAAATCAGAAGCCGCCCAAGAGCCCATGGGCGAAATGGCATGGCCGGCCAGCCAAGGCTCCGCCGGTTGCGCCCCCGTGTCCTGGTTCTCGGGGCCAGTTGCGCCAGGATCGGAGGTGGAGACGACCAGCGTGGGAGTTGAACAAGGACGGGCCAGTCTAAAGCTGCCGACAAGGGCAGGCCGCAATCCGCATGAGGGGGGTCAGTCGTGTGTGCATCGCATCGCACCGTAGAGTGCAGGCAGGTGTGCTGGTGCTGGGAGAGCGGTGCGAATAGAAACCGCGGGCCGTGCTGTTTTGGAAACAGACCGTACGGAATCGATACCGAGGAGGCGGCAGATAAACCTAAAACTGCGACCCAGGCTTACAGTACAAGGCTAGTGCACTCTGAGCGAGCTCCGAAACTGCCACGGGCGGGCTGGACCTGTCCTGTTGAGGCAGATGGAGGTGAGACAGACGGTGAGGTGAGGTCACAGGTAGGGGTGAGAGCATGAGAAAACGGATGCCAAATCAGTGTGAGCCGGCAAATGGCCATGCTACATACATGCTTTGTCCCTCTGTCGCATGTAAGAGAGCGGAGCCGACCGTTGGACCAGGAGTGTGGGAATGGATGGTACCTGGGCATTCTGCAGAGATGAACATGGAGAGGAGAGGAGACAAGACCAGACGGGTGGGGTGGCGGTGTAAGAGTGAGAATATCTACGGATACCTTGACTCTCAGTCCGGGTTTCGGGAAATAAATCAGAAGCCCAGACGACGACCTTAATACGGAAGGCGCATGGGATAAGTTGTCGCCTCCTTCCCCGGATGACTACCTAGGTGCAGTACCTAGTAGCCTACCTCTTCCTAGGCAGGTACCTTCCTAGGCAGTTCCAGCTTCTCGGAACCTACACAAGATGCCCCAGCCAGAGGACAAAGCGAGCAGTCGGAAGGCGCTCACCACCACATCGACCCCAAAACAGGAAACCAAGCATAATGTTAGGATGATTAGAGTTTCAACCCACGACCGCCGCCCTTGCCGGGACGTGGTTCTTCGGGTCTTGATCCCTCATCTTCCGTCTCGTCGATGCCCAAGTCATTAATCACATCGCCATGGTTGTTGCAGACAAGTTAGGTACTCACTTAGTACTGCCTCCTCTTCCACCTTCGAACCTCTCCTGTCCTGTCTTGATCCGTGCTCCAAGTAAGGGTCCAGCCAGGCAGAGGGCTCACATAATGGGGCTCTGATCGGGCATGGGAGACCCCTCCCATCAGCAGAGGTGCTTTGTCCATTGCATCTTAAAAAAAAAAAGCATCCCCGGCAATACCCATCTCTGCTTTCAAACTGACGGCTGATGTTGCTCGCATCCCGGTACCTAGCTGAGGTAACTCCTCTACCTGCAACAATCCGCTGTCTGCCGTGCGATTGAATGACAGCACGGCGCTCACGGTTGAGCATCTCGCCTCCTTCACGCCATGGCCGATTGGGACCGTCTTTTGATATCGCCATGAACAAAGTCGGCGTGGGTCTAGACTTGGCGAACTGCTGGGCCATTGCCTACTTGGGACGGGGTCAACCTTGAAACTAGGCCGCCTTGCTGTAGCGCGGCGTTGGTGCCAAAACAAAAGATCGACCTCTTTACTTCTTCCCGTTGGTAATCAGCTGGCTGGTGCAACTCATTGTCGAGCAACCCTGTACCCCGTCCGTCATGCCACCCCAGCGTTTTTCGTTTCCTCGGGCGTTTTCGAAGCGGTTTGCAATCCACCACCGACCTGCTTGTCTCCGGCTCCGCGCCTTGCCCTCTTCAGCACACCGTCCTGGTGCAGGGTATGTAGACACAAGCACCTGCATTCGATCAAAGGCCAATGGCAGACTGCGATGATGTTCTGTTTGGCACAAACCTGACTGTTGGCTGAGTAACTCTGCCATTGGTTTGCTCCTGGAGTGCGATATTCGGCACTTCGCATCACAGACGTCGATTGCAACCGCAAATACTCAGGTTGTGTTACCCATCTCACAGGCTGTCAAGATCTATCAGATGGTTGCTCAATCTGGTAAGGCAGCCAGCCCGTGAAATGGGCGTCTTGCCATTCGCTTAGCGCTTGTGCGCGATTACTGGCGGACCTCGGCCACTCCTCAAAGGAGGAACGTCATCTACTGATGCTGAACTGGTCACTGCAGAGTTGTCACCTCGCATCTGGGCATGGTTCACCTGGCTTCTGCTTCCGCGACTAGGATCGCGTGCGATGCTTCCGTTTTCTGTGGCTAAAGACTTCATGCTGTCGACGGCAGACAGTAAACGCGGAATGGACCATGACCGAGGGGCCACAGTTTTGCAGCCCACAGATCATGGGAACCGTCTGACTGGGTTGACCATCAAGGCGAGGCGCTCCATCCCTCACCGTTATGGGGCTCGCTGTGATGAATACATGATGATGCTGAGGGAGATGCTGCTGATGGACGCTGGAGGCACTGACCGCCTCAGCCCACGATGGATCCGGGCACAGCCGTCTCATCTCCGTCGTCAAGTTCTCCATCGCTCTGCTGCCCAGCTGGGTTGTCCCTTCTCTCATGGGCCCCGTTTCCGTCTGATAGACTACGGCCCGTCTCATGCATACAACAACTCGGTGGCTCCCCGACACTGGGACCAATGGTGGTTTTCGAATTAGAATGGAACGTGTAAGCGAATAGGCCGTTCGCTAGCTGAGCTGTTGTTTGGAGACGCAAGTTCCGTGTTTGTTTGGCGGTTGTTGGTTTGCCTCTGATCTGTTGTAGCCGCCAGTATGAGCGCCGATGATACTCGTTTACCTCCAACAACCTGGGTTCAACCTGGGTACACGCATGCTCTGGCGGGTAGAGCCGCCCATGTCGGCCGGCCGGCCGTACTCTCTCGGCGCATGCCTGCCCGCCAGCCTGCCTGCCTGCACGCAATCCAATTTGTGCTCTCGTTTGATTTGGGCGTTTTGAGAATTTGTCTCTTTTCTCAAAATTTGCGTGGCCTGATGTCTACTCTTGTCCCGTTTCAGCGAGATGCACCGAGCCATGAGGTGTCGTCTGTGGACCTACTTCCTTTTTCGTCCAGTGACTGATGGATGGCCCCTTCCAAGGTTCGTTCCCCTCCACCCACTCACTGCAGGTGCACCGCGATGCATCCTCCACTCCGCTTACACCTTCCATCCCGTTCGCAACCTAGCCTCTAACCGTCAACTTCTAACCTTCAACAGTCCACCGACCGACCTACGACCTTCACCGTGGATGCTACCTAACTGGATTAAACTTTGACTCCCCTGTCAATCGTGCCTTGCACGCTCCCTTCTCTCTCCTCTCGTCTCCTCTCGTCTCCTCGTTCATCAACTTAATCCTCGTTCATGCCTGATCATGCCTCGCCAAAAGCTGCAAACAGCCTCCAATCCCCAAAACCTCTCAATGCCAGCAAACCTTCAATTGCTGGCAAACAAATAGGCTTGCTTCCGGACGTCAGGGTACAAGGAAAGACCTGGGACGGAATCCCCTGTCCCCATCGATGACAACAACGTGGCAGGCCTTGCCTTCTCACGGCCCTGGTTCACCCCCATATTGTTGATCGCCATCTTTTTTTTTTTGTGCTCGCCTTGTCGCCATCTCCAAATATCCGGCCTGTTGGTTTCCTGCATCATGCCTTGCCCTTCCGTGCCAAGCCCGGCCCTGTCTCTTGCACCGTTTCTCAACACAGGCCAGCCCTGAGCCTCTCTACATTTCGTCGTCAAATCTGCTGACTTGCAGCCCATGCGACCCTCCCGATGTCCTTCCTTACCCCCGGCTCGCAGAGAAAGCGCATGGCGCGACCTGCCCTCCCCGGACAGCAACCCAGTGCCCATGTGAGTGCGGCCTGTCGCCGGATCGTTCTGGCAGCCCCGGCAATTCGATTGTTCCCCCGCTGTGTCCGGGCCACAACCGCCCCCAGGCCGCCGGTTAACCGTTGCTTGCTGCAAGGTGTTCTCCTCCGTCCTCCCGGCCAGCCACCCGTCTGGGACCCCCCGTTCTGAGAGACGGATCCGTCGACCGTCAGGTGTCATGATTGTGTCGGCGTCAATGGGCGCCTAAGCTTGGGCCAGGCTCGTCAGTCAACTTGACGCCTTGTTACTGAAACCGAAACGAAAGCCGTGGATGGAGCCGCATTTGTCTTCAGTGAGGTCATGTCTCCATGACCCCTCTTACACAATAGTCCTCGGCCGAGGGGGATGATGGCATCGCCCCGTTTCGCCCCCCTGGCTAGAGTCTTGACTAGCCTCTTGGACTTTCGACGATACCTACTCTTTGGGAATACGAGTACCCGAGCCTAGGGCGGCTCTACTATGGAGGCTTTTCATATTTTCCGGCTAGCTTGCAAACCCGCCAACCGTGGTCGTTCGTCTCGCCTGCATGCTCAACAGCCCCATGCACATCTGCCGGGCGCCGGCATCGCATTTCCCCATCTGCAGGCGCCTCCGCTGTCTCGGATCTCTGAGGGAAATACACGGATGGCCTCCTCTGTTTGGACAGAGGCCCGTTGCCTTGAACCGTTTCTGGCATGGAGTGACGTCGCCAGCCAGTGGAAGGACCTAGTCGGTGTGCTGTGTTCACATTCTTCATCTTACGATCGAGCTTGGGCCCATCATTTAACGGCTGGCTGCTTTAGTGGGAGGTTCATCCCTTCTCAAACGGGGGAAGAGAGCGTCAAGTTGCCCACTGTACTTGCTTCCACCAGGCCCCATCTCATGTGGCCTTGCTAGCGCTCCATCGTTCCTCGGCTTCTTGATGCCACCTCTAGGACGAACTGTTACTCAACTTCTGTCATCAATCGGTCTCAGGGACCGCAATTTCCCTCCTCCTGGCTGAGCATATGCTCATGAGGCGACTGCGCTTCACGAACAGGCCACCAAGAGAGCCCACCAGCGGATCCACACATTCCAGAATACAAGTCGAACATTCTTTTTGGAGGAACCGAAAGACCGTGGACCCTGCCATGCTGTCGAAATCCCCCCCACAGCAAGGTCCCTTGCTGGGCTTGATTCTGGCGAACGCCCCCACAATCTGGTCATTGTCACGTAGTAACAGGTTTCCCATGAAAAGCATTAGGTGAATACCACCGCATGTTACTCGTCGTGGCACTGCCTCAGCCCTGGCCAAGGCCAAAGCATCCGGCACCCACGGCCTCGGTGACGAGTTTCAGGAGAAAGAAATTGTATCGGCGATCGCCTAGCAGAAGGTTGACCCAGATTTCCGGTTCCTGGGGTTGGGGGCTTTGGGCCTTTTGCGATGGCATGGCTGCACCAATCCCATGTTGTCGGTTTCTAAACCAGGGGAGGTCTTACACGCCGCACCGCTCCTCGGAGAAAAAGGCCCCTGAAGGTGGATGCCAAGACGCCCCATGTCGGCTGCTAACAAGCCTTTGCAGGGTGAGCTTCATCGCATGCGCTTGCAAACCCTATGCACGGAGCCCAACGGTTTCTGTATGGGAGGTAAGGAAGAAGAGATTGGGCCCCTGGGTATACAGATACCTGGAAACAGCCCTCATGTTTGATGTGAGCTTGATGAAACTCACGCCTTAAGCAGCTTATCACTCAGCAAGAGACAGTCACAAGGATGGATTGATTGATTGACTTATTCATGTGTCAATGTGCTATTTCAACATGGTGCGTCCTAGGAGCCTCATGTGGCGGCTAGCCCTGGACGGCACTGATAGCAACGCTACGGCTGCTGACCCCTCTCCCCCGACGTGGGGAGGATGGCTCTGTCTGGCCTCATCAACGATGCCAATATTTGGTACGGTGTATGGCTCTAATGTGCGGTGAGTTGTAATGGGAGGCTTTTAGGTTTTCCACAAGACCTTGCCCTAACCATCAACCATCATATCATCTGCGCATTTTCCTCCTCTAGGAAACAATCACCTCGCCGGCCCCGGTTGCGAGATCCTTCCTACCGTCCTCCTCAGACGGCTTTTGCGTATCAGTCAGGAGATCCTTGGGCGGCGCAGCCTTCATTTCCAGCACATCGTTGTCGCTTCCTTGCCGTTCCAGCTCTTCGAACGTGAAGGCATCCGATAGATTCACCGCCAGGAACGTCTTTGGTAATTTGACCCTGCAGCGTGAGTGTAAGTGTGAGGTCACGGGGAGAAGGCAGATGCAGGGCAAGTTTAGTGGGGGCACTTACTGATTGAACTTGGCTCGCAAGGTCTTGATGACCTGCAACCAGTCGGCGTGGGGTGTCAAGCTTCGCCTGGGGGCAAAACCAATGCAATGTCGGCTGTCAAGCTGCACGTGCAGGGGGTCAAAGACGTGGCAGCCCGGGCTAATGGTAATTCGGATGCTGTATGTGAAGGTGGGCTCGTCATGAGGTGACGCTCCCTCGCCTGTGGTCTTCATTTCTGCCTCGTAGAGCTCGAAGCAGATCTGCGAGAGGTAGTCAAGCTCAGGGATGGTGCTGCGCTTGATTTTAGTCTCAACACCTCCCTCGATGATGCAGTTGAGCAGCGTGTAGATGTGGGATTCCTTGGTAAAGTAGAAGAAGGACTTGGCGTCGTCTGACGCCTGCATCTCCTCGAGGTCCTGAACGATCTCCTTGAGCAGGGGCAGCGACGTCAGCAGGCCAATCTCGAGTTTTTCGCTGTCCGAGATGCCATACTCCTGAGGGCAGATGAAGTCGAACAGGACCTTGGCTAGCCGGTAAAGCTCCTGAAGCGGCTCGTTGCGTGCGTCCGTCTTGAACGAGGCCTGGCTCGTTCCCTTGTAAAGCCGGAAGTACTGCTCCGGCGGCGCCTCCTCATTGAAGTGTCGCAAGTTGTTAAGGAATGAGCGTCTTCTGAAGAGCTTCTTAACCGAGGCAGACCGGCTGTTCGCCTCCACCTTGTCCGAGCCATCGGGCGATGGGTTCTTGTCAACCTTGGCGTCTTCCGAGGACTTGCCATCCTCCGCCGCCGACTTGGCTTTCCCGTCCTTGGTGCCATTAGCACCGTTGGGGGTGCTGCTCGTGCCGGAGGCTGAGTACTCGTCAAGCATGTGGTTGGGTGGTGTGTACACCCATTCGAGGAACTGACGGTTGTGCAGGGCATCGAACTTCATCGTGTCGTAGAGTTCCGAGATCTTGCTCGGGTCAACCTTGTCGCCATCGCAGAACTCTGAAAAGAGCTTTTCCCAGCGTTCACGAAACAGCTCCGCGTCTTCGCCACAGCACCACCGCGCCTGGATCTGACCGACCGTATTTGCATGTGAGAGCGAGGATGCAATCGACGAGTTCGAGTTTTCACCCGATAACCTCTCGGTACTCGGGTTTGAGATGGCATTGAGCGATGTAACGGCGCCGCTGTATAACTTGCCGTAGTTGTACTGCATCACACGCCGATGGAAGTTCATCAGCTGCACGACTCTTGTTTGCACCTCGGAAGGCTCGGGCATGTTGTCTGGCCAGGCAAACTGGGCCGGTCGTTCGTTGCCCTTTCGTAGTAGGCCCTTGAGTTTCTTCTTGACCTTGTCCATCTCGTCCTTTGCCGCATTCGAATCGTCTAGTAGGTCCTTGCGGATCGTGATAAAGTCTTCAGGGATATCCTTCTTGCCTAGGAACGAGGCGGTCCAGATCTGCGCGCTCGTGGTCACGCGCCGCTCTGAGCTGCTGAACACGTGAACTTCGTCCAGAATGTCCCTGTTCATGAGCATGAGATCGTTGCGCATGTTCTCGCCAAGTTCTTGGGATTGGTATCGGGCCGAGTGCGTCGGCTCTCCTCCCCATTTCACAATCAGCTGCAGCTTGTCCAGAACCAAGCTTTCTTCAGCAGCTGTAAACTTGGACATGGTGACTCCAGAGAGAGAATCATGCCGCCTGGGGCTCCGGTAGGGTTTGTCTTCTGACGATGCCTCGCCCTCTTGTTCCGTAGCACCGGGCTCCTCCTTGTTTTCTTCAGGTGCAGGCACTTCCTCGACGGCTGGCACCACCTCCGTCTTCTTCTTCCGGAACATGGGCTTAATCTGGACCTTTGTGCCTGGCCAGCTGCCCTTCTTGACGAGCACATTTCGAAGAGCCCGGAGTTTCCCACGATCTTCAATGTTTTGTTCGTATGCCACATCCACTGCTTGGACAACACTTCCCAATGCAGCTTCGCCAATGAGCAAAACCTCTTCCTGATGGCCCTTCAGGAGAGCAATGAAGGGCTCCGAATGGAATGTGAACTTGTACTTTTGCTTGGGTGTCCGATCCGCGTGACGTATCACGGAGACTACACCCTTCAGCTTCCAAGAGTGTGTTGGCAGGGGAGGCTCAGGCGCGGTGCTCGGCTGCTCTGATGGCGCATCCGATATGGCACTCTGCTGTGTTTGTGGCGGTGCTGAAGAGCTGCCAGACAAACTCAGATCGGCAGGGACCGGTGGGATGAGTGGTGTCGCCGCGGAGCTGTGGGATTTCGAGGGTATAGTGCTATCTGGTAACAGAGGAGTAGCGGTTCCGCTGGGCACACGGCGGAAAGAGTCGTCGGGTTGTGAATCCGTAGCGTTCGACATGGAGTTTATGCTTGTCCTAACCCCGCCAGTGACAGGCAAACTTGATTGCTCACGATCCTTGAATGCGTTGGCTGCTCGAGTAAAGGGGTCGGTGTTATCTGACGGCGCAGGCGATGGCATTGGCGGAGTGACGCCTCCACGCCTGAGCTTTTCCCTAACAAAGAGGTCCTTGAGGATATTGGAGCAATGGTCGTAATAGTCGTCGTTGTCCTTGACAAAGCTCCAGCCGTTGACATCGATGACATAGCTCTTCCCTGACGCTCGCAACAAGTCGAAACCACAAACTCTCTGTCCAAACGCGGTAGAGATCCTGCTGGCCATTTCCTTCTCCTTCGTATCCAGAGCCGTGACGTAGCGCAGCTCTTTACCGTGCGTGTTTCTCCGTACGACACCATCCACAACAGGGCTCTTTCGTGTCTCGGCATGACAATACGTGGGGCCGACGGTGTAGGCCTTGACATCTTCGGCATTGTCAACCTGCATGAAACTTTCGTAGATGTAGCTGCTGTCGGGTTCGGTGATTGCTCTGGGAACGGTTAGATCTTGTATATAGTCGGAACTCTTGTTTCCAATCTTTCGGAAAAGCTTCCTAGCACCTCCACCGGCGCTCTTTGGGAAGTAGATGATGATGTTATGATCTTCGCCGCTTGTTGGTTTCTCGACGAATGGCTTCCTCAGGATTGAACCATCCACGCTCAGAGCATCCCCATCTTCGATCAGCTCAACCTTCTGAGGCGGCGGAACCTTGGAAGGGTCAATTGGCTCAAGAGAAACACCTGAAACGTCCTTGATGTGCTTGACCATTTCTTGAGTGAGAATCTGAGGACCGCCATCACGACTGACTTCGATTCGCTTTGGGGTTCGGACGTTGATCTTGTCGAGCAGGTGCAGGCAGAGACGACGATCCCACAGGATCTGCTGCATGGGGACATCATTAACACAAAAGGGCTTTCTCGCCTTGACATAGGCAATTGCCTTGTCGAGTGGGAAACCATCTGAATAGAAAGAGATGAGGTAGTCGCTGCATCTCTTGTTAGTGATCATTTTGGGAAATTCGGCACGTGCCTCTTGCAGGAGCTTGGTCGATGCACCCCACCATTCTACTTCGGCTCACCGAGAGAGGGAATGAACTCACCAGATGGGCCAATTCTCAACCTCTGAGAAGAAAACATATTAGTTTCTCCTAGAAAATACATCTCTTCTGTGAATCAAACGTACCTTCGTCCAAAATCACCTTGTCGCCAAAAACAATCACGTCAAACTCGCGGTTGGCAATCAGCCGGTTCAAGATGTTTCTGCTGGGCTTGCTCCGCGCCTTGACGTCAAGGGCACACACACCAATGACTCCCCATGGAGCTGGTTTCACTGCAGCAAGTTAGAGACATGACTCACTTCCAAGGCCAGTGGCTTTGAGACGAGAGAAGGGGAAACAAAGAAGAAAAAAAGAAGACTCACCCTCCTCTCTTTCCCGATGGTGGGGACCCCGATCGCTACTCGGGCTGTGGCTACTCGTCGCAGTGCTTCCGCTAAAGCGCCTCTTGGCACGGCTGCGGGAGCGGTCGGGCATAGACCGCAAATTTGAAGTACTGTTCTGCATGTTGTCGCGGATGGCTCGTTTGGTAAAGTCAAGTGGCTGTGAATGGAGATCCCTTGGAACCAGGTGATGCTGATGGTGATGTCCCACGACCGAGTGGCCTTGCTGGGCGGTGGACGAGGTGGTGACTGTCACGTTGGAGATGCCAGGCTCAGACTGAGATGGCACTATTCCTTTGCCTGTCGACAAAAGGCCAGGTACAGATCGTGGAGGTGTTCCCAGCTCTGACCCATGAGCAGACGAAGAGCCGCTGAGGACGCCCCGGGCAGATGCAAGAGAATAGATCGAGTTCCCCGAGAGTCTCCTGGATTGGGGATCCGAGGAGGATGATAGGCGGTTGTTGATGGCACCGGAAGGTTCAGACGAGACTGTGTAGTTCGAATTGGAGCTGTCGCTGGCGGTGGGCAGACGGTTCTGGTTCCGCTGCTGGTTTTGGTTCTGGTTCTGGTTCTGGTGGGGGTCTTCGGCAAGGGCGAGCTGGGAGTCGGCCAGAGCCAGATCCTCAACGCAGACGTCAGAGGTCATGGACTCGCGGCGGGTGCGCGGCAGGAGAGAGTGAAGGTTCTTGACGGCCGCCGCTGAAGTCGAGACGTGCGAGGGGACAGAGAAGCTTGCACGACGGGCGTGGGTCTCTGCCGTGTTCGGCTCGGCACAGTGACCCTTGGTGGTTCCTGCAGCAGAGATGGAGGAGGAATTGGCGAGGGGCGACGACGACGAGAGGGTGCGAGAGGACCTTGGAGGATGGGATTGGATATAGTGATGGGGCAGGGATTGACCCAGACCGAGATAAGGAGCGTGAAGGTGAGAACGGCGAGGAGAAGAGGAAAAGTCGGCAACAGAAGCGTCGTCGGAGGGGCTAGTTGAATATGGTGCTGCTGGAGCTGGAACTGGTGGTGGTGTTGGGCTATCCACGGCGCCGACGGTGGTGCTAACAAGCTTCGGGCCCGGTCGGTTGCTCATGGTGTCCACGGCGGCATCCATTACATCCATCCGATCAATGGTGTGCGCGGGCAGGGCAGCGCAGCCGTTTCTTGTGTAGTGGCTTGTGTGAGTGTACTTGCTTGTGGGCGTGTGTTTGTCCCGTTTGGTGCAGCACAGTAGGTACTGTAAGGTTGGTTGGTGGCCAAAAAAAGACACCAGCCCAGCCGAGAGCTAATTGAAATTTTTACCTTTCAGACTGACAGACAGCTATGCCCACTCTGGCATGAACAAAATGACAATCCCGGCGGATAGAAGCGAGGACCTGGGCACCAAAGTAACCAGGCGGTGATGGGCGAGTACAGTACAGTAGGCGAGCTCGGAGCTTGTCGCCTACAAAACTTTGCCTGGTACTGTAGGCCCGTTTATCAAGGTTAGGGACAGGGCCTCGAGTTGCTCAGATTAAACCCGCGAGCAGATAGTGACGATGGCTTGGACGTTTTCCGATGTCTCAGATCCCCATCTACCAAGCCGTTTCTGCTCTTTTGTCCAATGTCTCTGATGAGGACGGGTATTAGAAGGACGGGTTGATTTGCAACCGGTCAGACGGGATGGGTTATAGCCGGGAAAGGATGCAAATGCAGGGAAGAGGAGGAGGGAAAAAAAAAAGACGATGACAGGCGGTGATTGTTATTATTCTCTTCTCTTTTTTTGCCCCCTGGAGCCCGTCTCGCGTCCGTTCCAATGGGCAACTGAGACGGTGGCCAACGGGTGCGGCACGGCTTGTCTTTGCTGTCTGTCGCTGCAAGTCACTCACACTCACTTGTTGAAGTGGGCTTGGATGGATGAATGGGAATATTTTTTTTTCTTGTTTGTCCGGAGGATAAAAGCCCTGGAGCATCGAATCAGCGGGCTCTATGACGCAGGCGCTAGGGATCGCCACCATGCATCGAGATGCCGATATCTTGGTTGATAGGTTGTTGCCAGGGTTTGTTCGAAGAGATGCTGTCTAGGGCCGGCCGAGATGCAAGGGCTGGCTTGTTCTGCTTGGCCAGATGGGTCGAGGCCCCCGTCGTCGCCGTCGCCGTATCTATAAGAGGTCCGTGGTCCTGTTAAACTTGCTGGAAAATGCCTGTTTTCCTGTCATTTGGTCACGCTACGGAGGATTTGTCGTCCCTGCTGCCAAGGTGCCCTTGCAAAGCGAAGCTGCTATCTTCGGTCCGGAGTTGCTGTCCTTGATCGCTTCTCCATGACGGGATTTGCTGGAAGAGCTGGATGGCGGGGTCGCGATGGGGTCACCGGGGGAGGGGTCCTGTTGCGAGTGGAGAGACTAGAGGGCAGGTTCAAGGCTTTGTGAGTCTCGTGCCCTTGAGGAGGCGAGAGAGAGAGGCGAGAGCCGGAGCAAAGAGAAAACAGTTTTCTCGGGCCGTTCCCGTATGAGATGTTCTCTCCGATTGTCTCTGCGATACATTGGTGTTTATAAACTACCTCTCTTTTCGGTTGATTGACTGAACTTCCATGCATGCGGCCATGACAAGCAGCACATGATGGCCGTAGAGAGGGCGCTAGGCGGCTAGAGGTGAGACACTAAGTTAACTTAGCAATCATCATGGTGCCAGGAACTCGGCAATTGAGATGAGATCTGGAAGGGGCATGCTCGAATTGAGCAACGCCATTGGGCGAGATGAAGCGGAAATGGATGGCCACGAGGTTGATGCTAAACATCGTTTCTGGTTCCTTTGTGGCTTGCGGGCTTGGGGCATGCGACCACCAAAACCCGACGACCTGGACCTTTGGCTGCCGGCTACAGGGGGGCTCGAGACCAACGCTGGGGAACCACTGTCGACGAAGATGATGTCGTTGATGGCCATGGCTTGTCGATCCGGTTCATGCTCTCTGGTCGTCGGTTCGGCAGTGCAGATGTAGTGCTCTCGTCAGCTGCCGCTTCCACTTCTGTGGCCCTGTCAGTTGACCCCCGCCAGGTTGACCGACTTCCATTGCTGAGTCAGTTAATGTTCCAACCTGGTGGGTTTTCAGGTGAAACCCTTCCATGGGTAAGAAATCCTTTAGAAAGCTTGTTGTTTGCAGATCCTCCTCTTCCAGTCCACTCTTTTCCTTACGTAGTAGACGGCCACAGACATCCTCAAGGTTCCTCTCTCTCTGGTGGAGTCAGGCGCAAGAATCAGGGGTTGATGATGTGTTTCCGCACGCGCCGTGTACATAGATGCACTCAGCGTTTGGCCGGAAAGATTGGATAATCTGAAACCTTGCTACTGGGCCGCAAACGTTGCTCTATTGCTTGATTTGACCAACCAGGTACAACAACGGGAGGCTTGTTAACCTGTGCATGTGGCACTCAGCCTACATATACACACGTGTCGAGCTCGTATAACCGCCTGCGTTACGCGTCACCCGTCCTACTTGTGTGAGGGAGCCTGAAGATCATCAATCGCGACTCAAGGTACACGCGGTACGAGAAGAGATGAGGGTGAAGTGTCCAATCCATTTTATAAACCAAATATGCTCGAGAGAGCCCATCCTGTGTTACAAACAGGTGTATATGCCATGTTCCAGGGCCATCATATCCCAAAGCCCCAAGCCCAAACAAAAAAAAAAAAAAATAAGCAAAAGTACCAGATGTCATATCATACATTAAACGACCTTGCTTAGTCGTCAGATCGATTGTATCCCCAAAGCCGGTTTCTCTCTATAGCCCACCAGCGTGACACTGCATCGGCTTCACGAACCCAGTCGGCCGCTTCTTTGCCGTACTTGGCCTTAACAGCCTTGATCATCTGCTTGATGGACCACCCGTCCAGAGGATTCAACTCTAGCGGATCCTGTCCCAGGTCGGTAAATGTGTATTCGAGATCCTTTTTCAGCGGGATCGCCAGTCTGAATGGTGCGTCTGCCGATGTCACCGTGAGCATACCACCACCAGGGTTGATAAGCCCAAAGTTCCAGGCACGACGGCCGTGTTGTGACTTGATATATGGTCGGATCAGTGACTGACCCTCGTAATCATGGACCAAATCGGACGCAATCGCCGTGTCGTCCTCATTAAGGGATCCTGAGTGGACAAGGAGATCAAGGACGGTTGGCAGAATCGAGATCGAGGTTACGTTCGCTTCGTACTGAATGCGAGGAATATTGGGGTGTCGGAAAGAGATGGGGACTCGGAAGTTGCTAATGTGGCGGTTCTCGTAGGTGCCCGTCTTGGAGAAATCTTCTTTGAAAGCTTGTCCGTGATCGCCGACAAAGACAACAAGAGTCTCGTCGGCAATTCCGAGATCTTCAAACATCTGCATGAGCTCGCCTATCCACATGTCGGTGAACCTAACAGTGTTAAGGTACTTGTCAAAGTCCTTGTGGCGCTTGCCCTCCTTGCCCATGTACTTCTCGGTGTCGAACCACTTGGGAACACCCCAGGGATGGTGAGTCGTGCTAGTAAAGTGCGACATGAAGAGGCGCTTGTTGTTGGCGAGCCCCTCGGTGATGTATTCCTTGATGTGCGCCTTCAGATCCGTCTCGGGATAACCAAAATAGTTGATTTCTTCCATGTCGGGATTGTTCTTGGCCTCCTTGTCGAGCTTGGGCTTCGTAAAGATGTGCTTGAACCCCATTTTGTTGTCGAACATGTCCTGCCTATCGTATGTGTCGGTAACAGCCTGGAAGAAGGCAGAGTGCCATGGGTAATCGTGAAACTGTTCAGTCTTCTTGGATCCTAGTGACAGCCAGCCTCTGGCTGCCTTGGTCTTGTTTTGCTTGTATGTGTTCAACATGTTGAGGACCTGAGGAATGCAAGGCTGATAGCTCTCGAGCTCGGCCTCCTCGAACATGTTTACCGCCATGGGCCAAGCGCCACAGTGAGCCGCCATGAGACTCTTTGTCGAGACACTACTGCTCGTGAGGGCTCCGACAACGTTGATACCACCATACTCAGGACTCGTCTTGTCGTTCCACACCGGCTTCGCAGGAGGGTCGTAGGTGGTGCCGTTGCTGGCACTAAAGTTGCCAAATATTCCTGTAATTTTCTCAAAGTTTGGTGTCAAGCGGGAAACTCGGTCGTTGACTTCATCTCGAAGTGACTCGTCGTGGGACTCCATAATGAACCTGTGAATATCGGTACCTTGCTGGATCGGGAAGAGCTCTTCGCGCATGCTCTCCATCAAAATGAGGGCAACATGTCGGATCTTAACAGAGTTTTGTGTGAGGGCCTCTTGCACGGAGCCCAGGATGCTTTCCTTCAGGTTGGTTATTCGCATTGGATCGGCAACAGGGTTATAGAAGCCTTGGTCTGCGGACGAGCCGGGGCACGAATCGTCAACGGCGGCGACATTGTCCTGCAATTTTGTCTTATTCCACTTGTCAAACCCGCGGGGGATCGGATTGGGCAGCCACTTTGGAGTGTTATCTCTGTACTGCTTGATGAATTTGTTATCCCCCCTGCCAGGGGCCCAGCCCTTGAAGTTGCCCTGGGGGTCTTCCCACTGGGACTCCTTGATGAGGTCCTTCAAGGGCCAGTCATTCTTGGATGCGCAGAATCCGAGACTTGGCTTGAAAGAACTGAGGATTCGGAAGGGTAGACTTGTCGACATATGGTTGTATGGCCTCTCGGGGCGGACAATGGCCGTGATACCAACAAAAACTAAGATAGACGATGTGACGATCCAAGAAGGGACAGCACACCATCGCCGTCGCATTGAAGAGCGCTCTTCCGGACCCTTCTCTTGTCCACTGCGACCGGAGCTGGATGACCTTCGACCATAGTCAGAGGGGGAGGCGGGATCTCCGGAAAGATCTCGCTCCATCAACGGTTCGACATTCTCGGGATCGCGCTGAACATGTTTTTGCGGACGAAGCTTTCCTCTGAGAAACCTGGAGACTTTTTACAAGGTTAAAGATGTGGTGGGACAGCCTGGAGAGTCAGGCGACATACCTGAAGCGATGCGCTTCCCCAACCCAGCTACAAGGTTACCGACGAGCTTGTAGAGAATGCCCTGCGTGAACCATGCAAGAATAATAATGATTAATGCAGAAACAAGAACGCTGTGGCTCTCGCTGAGCAAGACTTTGAGGCCTTCGTCGTTGGCGTAGTCCCCTGCATCGCTCCACTCAACTTCGCCGCCCGTCCTGTAGTAAAACCCAAGCTCTGACGATGCAGCGCCGATGGAAATCAAGCTTCAACGGCGAGTCAGCATAAGCGGGCGCAACGAAAAAAAAAAATGCACAAGAGGGAATACTTGCGTTAAGAAACATCCAAAGCAGTAACCGACAAAAGAGATGATTGTCCGTTCCCTCCGCAGCAGGAGGCGACCAAGGAAGATTACAAAGACATCTTGCAGGAAAAAGGTTGGTAGGTAGACAAGGAAGTCGATGGCAGCAATGGAGTGCAGGTGAATGTACAGATGCAGCAGCTTGGCAAAGACGACTGATACAAAAAAGATTGCAAAAAGAAAGGATACTGAAGAAGGCATATTGGGCCTGCTTCACATCATCGAATCGACACTGCTGCACTGACTGGAAGGAACAGAGAAGCAAGCAAGTAAGAAGAAGGTAGGTATGATGAAGAAAGGAACAAGGCAGAGGTGAGGTGAACAGCCGGCTGGGCAAAAGCCAAGATGGATGTTTAAGGAACTGTTGTCAGACCCAAGAAGGCTATGCACTAGACCACAGTAAGACATTGACACACAACCAGTGCACAAAGCCCCAAAAAGCCCCCAGGGATGGCGCGGATGGCCCAGGGATGGCATCTGGTCGCGTGTTGCTTAAACTGGGTAGGGTAGGCTAAGTAAGCTACTTGCCGGGTGGGAGCTGACTGATGACAGTAATCGATGGCGATTCCTCCATCCATTGCCGAACCTTGGCCTCCATTCTGATGGAACGCCAGTCTGACCAGTCCCTAGAGCCCCTTTCCGCCGTGGCTGAAACAAAAAGGGCTCTTCAAAGAGTCGATCTCCTGCCTGTCTAGGGGGAGGGGAGGGGAATTTCAAAGGCCATCTCCGCTTTTACGAAGAGAAGGGGGTGGTGCTGGCTGGTGCTGGTCTGGTGGTGAGTGCTCGTCTCGTCTCGATTTACGGAGTACCTACCTCTTTATCGACCGTCGTCGCAGCATGGGCCGCCCCCATCCCATGAGTCGCATTGCGCTCGTCTCGCCGTCCTTGATATCGAGTGGGCCGGGATGCACCGATGAATGGCTACGGATGCGCTGGGCTGGGGCGCTGCCGAACTGAGGCGCGCGATACGGGAGGGCCACACAGGAGCGTTGACGTCCTGGCTAGTGCCGACAACCTTGTTTCGCTGGCGTCCCTGATGGCACATGTTTTGGTTGTGCATAGCCGGCCTGGGATGCCCCCGCTACAGCACCTACGAGCTGATGAATGAGTGCTTGCTCTGCCTTGTTTAAGGTTTCCGCTGCCAGGCCATCATGGTGACGTCCTCTCTCTTCCATGTACCGTGCTTACAGGAGCCGCAGATCCTCCAGGCACAGTCACCACCTAAACTCCGGGCCTAAACTCCTAACGTTAGATCGCAGAACCAGGCTATTTTGGGATTCTAGAACAGCGGGGAGTCTGCTTCAAGCAAGCAAGCAAGCATGTTTCGTTGGATATTGATACGACACAAAAGGGCGAGATGACCGAGATTAACTAAGTAAGGGCGGCCAGCCTGCCTCGTAGCCCCTCTTGGACCAGGACCTGGACACGGCTCCATGGTTGCTTTGTCCTTGGCGCATTTCAGCACCAAGAGCCGTCGTTGGATAGCCCGTACGCATTGCATTATCCATCAACATCACCGGATACGTGTTCATGGCGTCGGCTGCTCCGTGCCTGTAGTGGTGCTACTGAAACCTATACAGCCCTACCAGTGCTACGACAAAGAATGGTGGAGGCCTGATGATGGCAAACATCTGTCTCTTTGTCATGCCTGAATGGGCAACACCTCATGCCAGTTGCTCGGCCCCTTGCTTCAACATGGCACGCACGTCAAGCACGGTCAGACTCGGTCTCGAATTCCATTCAACGCCATCCCACTCGGCCCCACTATCTGTCGCTTTTGACGTCGCTGGCGCCGTAGCCTACCTGAACATCCTTCCAAAGGGGATTCCCCGACCGGACATGCCAAGCTTCCATCAAGATCTCCCGGAGCTTGGTGTTGGGAGCTGAAGGTAGGGGAGGACGATAGAATCAACTGGACACGTGATGTCGAGACGCCTGACCCTTTTCCCCTGAGAATGGGGGCTGACAGAAGATGAAGAGAGGCAGAAACACGCGCGCACCGAATTTATCACCGAGCATATATGCAAGGATGCAATAGTTTCGAATAAACTTGATGCGACATCCAACTGACAGTGCTTTATACTGTGCAATGTTTTCTTCAGCTCGCCCCAGAAGATGCCCCTAGGTGGACAAAAAAAGACACCCATGTTTTATGCTCCCCGGTACTGCCCCGCGTCACCGCCAAAAATAATTTTTGGAGATGGCTCCAGCCTCACACACTGAGCGGCCTTGCATGAGAGAGCACAAGCCGGTTCGACTACATCTCCGGCTCCATATATAGTCTCTCTACACCAGTCGCGTCGGCCAGGATCACGATGCCTCACCAAGATACTGACCGTCCGTTGGTCAAGCGCCAGAAGACGGCGGCGCCCGCCAATGCCTCGAAATCCCCATCCAACTCTTCGAGGATCTTTGCGCCTTTCCGAGTACGTCTACCCCTCTACCCTCACTCTTCGCAGTCTAACTCTCGCGATTGAATAGACCGTTGGTTTAGTATCGCCCACAAGTGTTCCTTTCACCTCGATCCCCCTCGGAAAGACTACATTTCAGATCTCTACCTCGGTTGGCCGATCTATCCAGACATACGATCTTCGCCGCGGTCTCAACCTCGTCTTCGTTACTCGGCCTCAAACACCCGCTGATATTACTGCGACGCTTGCTTGGGGAAAAAACATTTTCGCAGCATGGGGTGGATCAAAGGAGGGCGAGCCCCAGGGCATTTGGGTGTTCCAGAGGGGCAAGAAGGTTGACGAGCTTGCGTTGCCCTCCGACTTGGACGAACCGATCCAGCAGATTCTGATTATGGGAACCTGGACCATTGCTGTTGCTTCAACCAGAATCGAGGTGTTCAAAACGGCAACTCTTGAGCACTACACCACTATCTACACGACACCCGCGAATCAACGCGGCAATGAAATTACCGGCGGCATCGTCACCATGCCCACCTTTTTGAACAAGATTTTCGTTGGTCGCAAGGATGGCTGGGTTGAAATTTGGAATATCAGCACGGGAAAGCTCATCTACACCGTTCTGCCTCCGTCTCCCGATTGCGGTTCTGTTACATGTCTGGAGCCCAGCCCGGCTCTGTCACTACTCGCCATCGCCTATTCCGAGGGAACTCTGATCATCACCAATGTCCTCACCGATAAGCGTGTCATCCGTATTGAAGCTGGTAGCTCAGAAGCGCCGGTAAATTCGATTTCATTCCGAACCGATGGTATGGGTGCTGGTAACGATGGGCGCAAGGACGGAGTTATGGCGACGGCAACTGCTGCGACCGGAGATGTGACGTTCTGGGATCTCAACGGAGGTGGTCGCGTTATGGGTGTTTTGCGCAGTGCCCATAACCCTCCCTCTTACGAAGGCCCGGCTGTCCGTGGCGGTATCAGCAAGATTGAGTTCCTCCCTGGCCAGCCAGTGGTGTTAACGAGTGGCCGAGACAACTCCCTCAAGTCTTGGATTTTTGACGAAACACCCTTCTCCCCTGTGCCCCGAATTCTTCACTCCCGCAGTGGACATGCTGGCCCGGTCAACTGTCTCCAGTTCCTGCCATCTGACTTTGACGGTGCTGATGCCGGCAACAAGTGGCTGATCAGTGGTGGCCAGGATCGGAGTCTTTGGGGATGGAGTCTGCGTCGGGATGGTCAGAGTTCAGAGCTGAGCCAGGGAAACATCCGCAAGAAGGCCAAGAAGGTGGGTATCTTGTCAACCAATGCCCTGGCCCATGGACCCACGACGACATTGGAGGATCTCAAGGCGCCAGAGATTACATGCATTGCGTCCTCCTTGAACCGAGATGGCGGCATTGGTGCCATGCCTGGAAAGCAGGCCATCTGGCAAAAGTCTCACAACAAGAAGAAGGTCCAGGATGCGGAGCTCAGTGGTATGACGGGCTGGGAGAGCGTGGTGACAGCTCATAAGAACGACCCCTATGCTCGAACGTGGTTCTGGGGACGAAAGAGGGCAGGTAGATGGGCTTTCGCTACAGGGGATGGCTCTAACGTCTCGACCGTTGCCATTAGCCCTTGCGGCACCTTTGCTCTCGTTGGTTCCGAGTCTGGCGGCATCGACATGTTCAACCTTCAGTCCGGAACGCACCGCCAGAGGTTCCCATCAAGACTAACCCCAGCCCAAGCAAGGCAGCTCAAGATGCAACAATTACGACAAGCCGACGATGTCGTTCAGCTGCACACGGAAACTGGCCGACAGTTCGCAGCGGGCACCGGAAAGCACACCAAGCCCATCACAGGCTTGATTGTTGACAATATGAACAAGACAGTGATTTCTTGCTCTCTGGACGGGAAGATCAAGTTTTGGGACTTTTTGACAGGCAACCTGCTGCACCAGATCGACTGGGCGCCGATGACTTTCCCTACAGGATGCAGATATCACCCCTCGAGCAACCTACTTGCTTTCTCTTGCGACGACTTGTCTATCCGAGTAGTGGACATGGACACCAAGAGGACGATTCGAGAGTTCTGGGGGCCTCAAGATGCTATTACCGACTTCTGCTTCTCGAGTGATGGACGATGGATTATCGCATCCTCGAAGGATTGCGTCATCCGGGTATGGGATCTCCCTACAAGCCACCTGATCGACGCGATCCGGCTCGAGAAGCCTTGCAGGGCACTTGCAATGTCAGTTACTGGCGAGTATCTGGCTGCCACGATTCAGGATGAGCTCGGCGTTACGCTCTGGACCAACAAGGCGCTGTTCAAGCACGTTCCCACACGGCAGATCTCTGAAAAGGAGATTGGCCAGGTTGCTCTCCCCACAGTCTCTGGCGAGAACAATGAGGGTATGCTGGAGGGCGCATTTGAGGAGGACCAGGACGAGGAAGACGACACCGTTGTGGCGCCTACGATTGAGCAGCTCAGCTCCGAGTTGACAACTCTGAGCTTGGTGCCCAAGAGCCGCTGGCAGACGCTGCTCCACTTGGATCTCATCAAGGAGCGCAACAAGCCTAAGGAGGCCCCCAAGGCTCCTGAGAAGGCTCCCTTCTTCTTGCCCTCAACTACAGGGAAGGAAAACGTCCTGGCGCCTAAGCAGCAAGCAGATGCGGAGGACGATGGCAAGTCACGAATCACAAAGGTTGAGAAGGCTCGGTTCGAAGAGGTGCTGAGCTCCAAGCTTCAAGCCGGAGCAGTAACTGGCACTTGTAAGTTCCTCACCCTTTCCGTTACTTCCTAATTACACCATTAAACTAACATGCTATAGACGATGAATTCATTGAGCATCTCAAGTCTCTCTCCCCCTCGAGCGCAGATCTCGAGCTGCGCTCACTCTCCATTGGCGACGGCAATGAGGGCTCGAACGAGCTGTTGCATTTCATCCGCGCCCTGACAGCTCGTCTCAAGGCCCGCCGCGACTATGAGCTGACTCAAGCGTGGATGACAGTGTTTCTACGACTGCACTTTGATGTTGTCATGGAGAGCGAGGACCTCCTGGCGGCACTGAGTGAGTGGAAGGAGTATCAAGAGAAGGAGTGCAGCCGATTGGACGGCCTGGTTGGCTACTGCAGTGGTGTTGTTACTTTCTTGAGAAATCCCCGGACATAAGTAGGATATGATGGGGATGCCACTGGCTTGAGTTGTCGGCGTTTTGCAAATGGCGTGTCTGTTGCTAATTTCCAAGAGTTGCTCGCGATCTTGAAGTTGTCGAGAAGACGAGTATATAGAACTAGACGAATGCAAAAAAGCATCTATTCTTTAACGTCATACACTACCAGTCCAGTAATCCCAATCGCCGAACCCTGTTCGATCGAAGACAGCTCTTGAACTCCGCCTGTGAGTCATAAAAATACACAATCCACTACCACCGTCTCTTCCCAATCCTAACCTCACGGAAGGCTCGTATCCTGATACCTCCCCAAAATCACCGTGTTTGTTACATCTTGGCATCGTTACTCGGCCGCTGCAGATGGTCGTTGCGAGGCAGATAATGCGCTCAGGTCTGTGGCGCGCCCTCAGGGGGTAGGCGCTGTTGTTGTTGATTGGCGCTCTAGACCTGCTCGGCACCCCAGCCAGCGTCCTCGGCTTCGCGCATGTTGCTGGGAGGCTCAATGGAGGGAAGGAACTCGAGGGCGACATATGCGATACCGGTGATTCCGACGATGCCACCGGCGATCTTGCTGATAACCAGCTCGCCAAGGAGAAGGGAGCCGAGGAAGATGTAGACTAGGTTGTGTAAGTAATAATCGATTTGGTAGGTTTTCAGTAGAGCGCGACTTACAGACACCACGGCCGATGAAGGAGAAGAGGAAAGAGGCGTGTCGCGACACCTGGGGAGGAATCTGGAACTCTGTGGCTTGTTAGACATGATCGAGAAGTTGGAAGCAGCCTTGGACGTACCGAGAAGGCCGATGACGAGACCAAACACAATCATATAGCAGCCGACAATGATAGGTTGCCTAAGCATAAGATGTTAGTACTGGCAATTGAAGCTTGTCATGTCGCATGAACGCGCTCGGATGCAGGGGCGAGTAGGGGTATTTCGGGGGGGGGGTTCAGTTGGAACGTACATGCTGAACTGGAAGATGTGCGTGATACCACCCAAAAGGGTGATGACGCCAACAGCCAAGTTGACAATGCGGCTACGCGATGGTCAGTAACGATGTTATTGTGGCATGGGGGTTGGACGGCGCAGCCACTGACAAGATGTCGGAGAGCTCCATGGTTGCTGTAGTTGATGTCTTTGCGCTTTCGTAAATCGAGGTCGACGAGAAGCGGGCTTAAGAGCAGCTGAGAATCCCAGGCAGCAGTTTAAGGAGCGTGGGTCAGATGAGGGCGATGGCGATGAAGGTATGCGTGGCCACGAGACAAACAAGAGTTGAGTTGGAGAGTCGAGGATTACGTAGGAGCTTTGGCTTTGTCGCCGGGAGAGGCACGTCCAGGCGGCGCTCATTTGCTACTGTTTCTGCCGGGGTTTACCGCCTTCTATGGTGGGACAAGCGCTGCGGCTAGTAGCCAGGGAGTAGCCGGTGGGTCTCTTGAGCTTGCTTCACGAGCCGGCGAATGACATCAAGGCTGAAAACAGCCGAGAAGCTCCAGAATCAACCTCGAGGGACAAAACTCGAGGAATTGAGATGCCCCAGACGAGCATTACTACATCTCCTGGCTGGGGATGATTGTTCTTTCCCTCTTACGTCGCGGCCCGGCCGTCAGAGGCTCGGGCCGCTGTATTGCGCGCCAATGGCGAAGCAGGGAGCTCGTGGGCTTGTCTCGCCGGGCTATGCACCAGGCACACCATGATGCTCAGCTTCAGAATACCCGGAATATCGGCATTATTGCTCATGTTGACGCTGTAGGTGGTGATCTGATATTGTCTATGCGCGATGTACCGCTTACAGACTGAAAGGGCAAAACTACTACTACCGAGCGGATGCTTTATTATAGTGGCGTCACGCAACGTGTTGGAGGTACGCATAGCTCATGATGTACTAACATGGTATTATTGGGGGATATATGCTTACCAACTACACCAGATGTTGATGCTGGAAATACTGTAACTGACTTTCTCGAACTGGAACGGGAACGAGGCATCACTATCCAGTCAGCTGCCATCACCTTTAACTGGCCCCTCCAACAGACACTTCCCCCAGGCGTCCACTCAAAGACCATTAACCTTATTGACACACCTGGCCATCAAGATTTTCGCTTCGAAGTCGATCGTTGTCTTCCAATCCTAGATGGCGCCGTCTGCATCATAGACTCGGTCAAGGGCGTCGAGGCTCACACCGAGAGAGTGTGGGCTTCGGCTCATGAGTTCAAGGTGCCTCGTCTGGTCTACTGCAACAAGCTCGATCGTGAAGGCGCATCTTTCAAGAAGGCTGTCCTCGAGATAGGATCCCGACTCAAGGGATGGCCTCTCGTCTGCCAGATCCCCTGGTGGGAGAAGGAAGACTTTGTCGGTGTCATTGACATTATCGATCGTGTGGGATACCGCTGGAAGTCGGAACGTGAAAAGACGCGATACGAATTTCCGGCGCTTCAAGAGAAACTCTCAAGCTCAAACAAGGATCTTCTTCCCGAGATTGAGTCAGCGAGGCAGGCATTGATCGAGGGTCTTGCGGATTTCGACGAAGCCATCATGGATGAGTTTCTCGCTGAGAATCAAAACATTGATGGTGCTGTGATCAAGAAAGCTATCCGACGAGCTATTCGGAGCGGTGATGGCACTGTCATTCCCGTGTTTGCCGGCTCCAGCTTCCGTCATATCGGCGTTGAGCCCCTGATGGATGCCATCACTGACTACCTACCGAGCCCAGACGAACGTCCATCGGCAGAAGTGCGCGTTGGTTCAGTGAAACAGCGCTTGGCTGATGTTATTGAACATAGTTCCAAGTCTGCCAAGTCAACTGTCGCATCCATCGCGTCCGTTTTCAAAGTGTTCAATCACCCCAAGGAGGGCGTCATCAGTTTCGTTCGAGTCTACCATGGCACAATGACCAAGAACGCCTCGAGCTTCAACACCAACATGCTTATTAATGAGAGGCCCATGGGAATCCTTCAGATCTCAGCAGCCAAGACGCAGGATATTCAGGAGCTTTCTGTGGGACAGATTGGAGCTCTCAGGGGACTCAAGAAGGCTCGTACAGGCGACACGCTCATCACAACGACCGGTGGCAAGCCTGTTGCTGAAGCATTCCGCCACGTTCAGATTCGACCGCCCGAGATTCCACCTCCAGTCGCCTTTCTGCAAGTTGAGCCCTACGGCAATGTTGCTGCGCAACAGCTTCAGATTGCCCTGGAAAATACAACACGAGAGGATCCTAGTCTTCGATGGAGTCGCGATCCCAAGACAGAGCAGTTCACTATCCAGGGCATGGGCAAGCTTCACCTGGATGTTTCACTCTATAACATGAAGCAAAAGTACAAGATTGATGCCGACTTTGGCCCCATCGAGGTCGACTACAAGGAGTGTGTCACAATGGCTACACGGCCTCAGCACACAGTCTTTGACCGCCCCGTTGCGAGCAAGCCTGGAAAAGCGTCCTGTACAGCCATCCTTGAACCGCTTGAGGACCACCATCGCGAGAGCTTGCTGGAATCTAGCGTTGAGCGAGATGGTAACATATACCATATCTCTATCCCTCTGACAGGTAAGACCAACTCGCTCAACTTTGATCCCGAAGAGGCCCGGCAACAGCTCCTCAATGGAGCCATTGCCGGCCTGGCAAGAGGACCGCGCCGTGCAGCACCCATCCACGGATGCCACGTCACCATCACTCTTGACACAGAGCCTGGTGCCTGTGAGACTCCCACGGGAGGACACTTTAGCAGTGTCGCGCGTACTGCAGTGCAAGCGGCCCTCCGTGACTCCTTCGAAAAGGAGCAAATCGGTATCCTCGAGCCCATCATGCTCGCCCACATCACCTGCCCCGAGGTCGTCGCCGGCACGGTGCAGCACGATGTGACCTCGGGCGCGGGCGGACATGTCCTCGAGGTCAACGACCGGTCAGCCGAGTCGACGGGCGAGGACCACATCGATGTGTCCAAGATCTACACGCCTCCTGACCCCTACGATTCGGTCACGTCCCTACGCGGCAAGAAGTCGACGACGCGCATGGTGGAGATTGTGGCCAAGGTGCCGTACAAGGAGATGCTCGATTACGACAATCACCTGAGGAGCAAGACGGCGGGACGACATTCCATGACCATGTCGTTTGACTCGTTTGCAAAGGTTGTCGGCCACCGAGAGAAGGGCTTGTGAAAGATTCGTGTCTGATACACTGCGTGTTGGATAAGATGACGAAGCTCATATGTATCATGATGTAAAACAAGGTAAAAATCAAAGCTTACAACTAAATGCATTGTTGACTGCAATACCTATTCAAGATGTGCCAATTTATCGACCCAAGTGTTTCATCTCTTCTCACAGGGGCGAGTAAAGGTGTATGAACAGGTGTATGTATATGTATAGTAGGGCTATGTACAATGTGAATGCCATCTATAGAGAGAAGAGTGTTGAAACTCGAAACGAAACAAAACCGAAACCGAAACGATCAAACAATCCCAAGAAACAATCATAAACAAATTCTAGAATCCCTCGTTTACGCCACCGTGAGCTCCAGCTCAGAAAGCAAGCCGCCGTCTACTCCCCATATTGTCGCTCCCGTTGAGTGAAAAGCAGCCAGCCCAGTTCTTAGATGCTGCGCTTCTTGATGCCGCACTTCTTGAGGCAGTCCTCAACACCAAGGGCAATGCTGGCGGGGATGGCATCACGGACACGGTCAATGTCCTCACCAGCGATGGTCTGACCAAAGGTGGCAGCAATGACATCGTCGCTGAGGGCGAAAGTCTCGTCGGCGATCTGGCCGGTGCCAAAGTCCTCGGCGGCAAAGGCAGCGACGAAAGTGGCAGGCTCGCAGTCGGGGTTGAACTGAGTGTGAACGGAGCCCTGGTAGAAGGGGGTCATCATGTTGGCAGAGAGCTCGGTGCGGATCACGCGTCGCTTGCCGTCCTTGTCGAGGACACCGTTCTCGGGAACCATCTCGGTGATGAGACGGCCAGCGGTGACGATCTGAAGCTCGGCGGAGCGGGGGTGAACATGGAGGGTGTTCATGCCGCAGGCTGTAAAGGGGAAAGATGTCAGCTCGGTTATTCCTCGTGGTGTTGAGAGCTATCATGTCTCAGGGAGGGGTTGTCTTACCATCAACACGGCCGAGAGCCATGCCGGCGCCGGTGCCAACAAGAGCAGGGAAGGTCTTTCGGTTAGCAGCAATGAGCTGGCCGCCCTTTCCAGGGTTCTGTTGCTCCTGGTTGAAGTCAAAGACAAAGTCCTTGTCATCAGGGATGAGGGCGAAGCGATCCACGGCACTAGGGGTAACTGTTTAGTCTACGGTCTTGTACTGAAGCTGGTCCTAGATGGTACTCACGTATCGGCGAGGGTGAGCTGGGCAGTCAGGCTGAGACCATCGGAGCCCCGTCGAGAGTTGTGAGGAGCAGCCGAAGCAAGAGAAGTGAAGGCCAGAACGGCAGAAGCGATGGCGGCGGAGAACTGCATCTTGACTATTGGTTGTTGGAAGATGGGAAGAGTAGTTGTTGTAAGTGATTAAAGTGTTTGAAGTGAGTATGAGAAAGCTGTGAGGCTAAGAGTGGTTGTGATGCTGGTGAAGATGCTGATGAAGATATTCCCAACTTGAAGCAGAACAAGCCCGACTACTTATACATAACCTCTCTCGCCCCCAAACACACACATCAAGGTTATCATTATGGTTGAAAACAAACCAAGTATAGCCCCAGGAACTGTCAGCGCGAGGCTTTGAGCTAGAATCTCACATTCGAACAAGGCAAAAAAACATCCCAGGGCCCGACCGCATCGGAAAGTCGAGCTTCCGCTTTGCCAACATCACCAAGCATTTGTCAAAGCCCCCCAGATATTCAAATCACCAGCCACCCCCCGGGACCCCAGCGGCCCAGCCGTGCAGATGTTTTGTTCTAGTGCTGAGCTGCGCGCTTTGTCATTGGGCGGGAGGGTTACTCTGATGGATGTTGGAAGGCTGTGCAAGAGGCGGCCGGGTCTGCTGTAGACCGCACGCAGCCCCCGATTTCTCCGATAGACCAAAAATAGTGTGAGAAACGGTTCTCGTTCAAGCGCTAAGCGCCAAACCGGGAGGGAGTCAGCACCAAGAATGCGTTGTCGGTACCCGACCCCGATGGATGTGGGCGGTGGCGCGCCTCCATTCACGGAGTCTAGGAGATCCGGCTGGCGTCTACCAGCCGGAGATCCGTTTTTGCTACGTGCTGCCACTAGAATAGTACAGATGTACCAGGTTTCCCCAGGAAACAAGGCCTCCGAGGGTCTTGGCTGTCAGCATTTGAGAGAGTTGAGCATGTTCGAATAAGCATCGGATGCAATGCAACGTGATCCGTCAGCAAGATAATTTTAAGATTGTAATCTTTTGTTGCTCATTTGGAATCAAATCCTTCTCATCAGTTGACATGTCGATTTGTAAATAGGCAAAATTCATGGCAGAAACTCCTTCAGCCACGCAAGTCAACACCATGCGATTCATCAAAGACATTTGCTTTTGTTCCGGAGGATTCCGCGCACGTACCAGCAGGTGATGAATGCAGAAACGAAACAAAGGAAAACAAAGCAAAGGCAAACAAAACATTCATGGCCCCTCTCCAATTTCGTGGCTCCAAACGCCATCAAGTCATCCCTCCACTTGGTTACCCGCGCCACTCCCGCTCGTGACAGCCTCATCTGTTTCGAGATGAGACATGGCTGCATCGGCATTTTTTTTAGTCTTCAACCTCTTCCTGCCTTGACGGTACGAATAGCTCATCCTCCGAAAATTCATCGATATATGTGAATCCTACTATGCGATCCACCGTCCAGCTTGTTCCGTTCAAGTAGGGTTTTGCCTTGCTCAAAGACCAGCTACTGGATGTAAACTGCACATTGACTGCCTCAAACATGCTGCTCAGCCAACCAGTCCCACTCCCCAACTCACATTGAACCCATCGAAGCTTGGGAAACTGATCCGGTTGGCGCTGCTTCAACTCGGCAAGTCTCACAAGTCCCTTCTCTAGCATTGGCCACCCTGTTTCTCCCATCTGCTTGGTCTGGATCGACAAAGATACAAGTGATGCGGGAAGCAGCCGGATCAAAGCTTCGGAATGTGGAATACTTTCGTCCTGCATTTCATCAAAGCCATAGATCATCTCAGAACCAATACAGAGGTGCTCAAGAACAGCAAAGTCTTTGAGATGGAGTCCATCCTCAATCTTGCAAACAGCCCGACCTTGGGCGCTTAGATCGAGATGCAGCGATTCAAGTGTCATCTGGTGAAAAGAAAGCAGCCTCACTACGTCCGACGGCTGAAAGTGCATGTTTCGGCGTCGACCTGCACTGCAGGCTCGTGTCGGCGGCCGCGACTCGTAAGCAAAAGTCTTAAGTCCAGTGGTACAGGCATGAAGGATATCTTCGAGATGCTTCTTCATAGTCCAACACTCTGTCATCCGAAGGATCTTGAGGTTTGGTAGAGGTGGACACTGTCCCCGGAAACCAGTCGCGTGAAGGTTGAGAGTTTCTAGGCCTGGAGACAACCTCAACACATCGTCTGGTTGCGGCCCAATATCCAGCCTTCGAACGGGAAGTGATGAGATGTTGAGCGCTGCAAGGGCCGAAGCGGGCACGCCTTCGGTTGTCCATCGTGAACAACGTTGTAAACCGAGGTATTCAACATTCGGGAGTTGAGCAATCAGCATAGCAACAAGCTCAGCAGCCACCCAACTCCTTTGCGTCCTTCGAGTTCGAACATGGCAAGATTGGCCCACGGGGAGATAGTCTGGTCCATAAGCCACAGGCGTCAGGAATCGTTCCCGAGGTTCTAGCTTCTCAGCCCAATCATCAATTTCAGGGCATGGTATACGTGATTTCCAAATCTCAGCGAGGTCGATTCCTAGCGTTTCTGCAGCTTCGCCGAGCACGTCTCGAGGTCGATCGACATTGATAGCCCATAACAGCCTCGGATGAACGTAGACGACTTTTACCAGACGGGCCAGGTCCCGGCGCTGTCTAAGAGTCCGCATAAAGGAGATGAGTCGGCCATCCCAGGTATACAAGTCAGTACGCCATGAGTCATCATAACCCAGGACAAACTCGTGATACAAGATGCTCTGGGCAATGTCTCGAAACCTTCTTGAGGCTAGTGACAGCGAAACGAGGGCTTGGCGATCCAGAGAATACCACGACTTTTCGTCAGGCTTCTGTCTTGCTGGGCGATATTGTAGTGGGGGAACATCCCAAGGCTGGTTATACTCGTCCTGGCAATGGAGGCAGAACTGGCCAAATATGAGGACCAAGATATCCGTCGGAAGGTTTCCAAGAGAAGGGTAGGTCATGATTTCAGCTGGATCAAAGAAAAGGCCATGTTCAAGATCCAAGGGCCTTTCAACCACGTGTCGGTGTAATGACTGCAGGCGAATACAAATTACGTGGAGCTCGTGTTACTGCCTGCAGGCGCCTGCCCATGTTCAATCTCTGTTGAAACAACTTCATCTCGACACTTCTTTATCAAGGATCCAGCCTGCAAAAGAAACAATCTCGCCCTAGAACATTTGAACAAAGCTTTTAACATGGGATGTAGTAATTGCTTCCTTTCTTCCTTTAATCATGGGTCCACTCGGCCGAGAGTACAGATAGGTTGAGCTGAAATTCAGCTCCCACAAGACATGGCAAAGGGAATGACACCAATGGATACGCCAAGAGCAAGCAGCTCTGTTTGGAAGGTCAGTTGCGATCGCAATATCGTAATCGAATGACAGGCACTAACAGGCGCTGACTCGCTTCCTCCAGTTCTGTGATAAGCTCTCTTTACCGTAGACCCTCGGCCAACTACAGACCACACACGGCAGCACGCGTCGCGCTCGCCTCCGCAATCAGTTGTGGCTCTTGGCGCATAACCAGACTCAGGGACCGACCGTCCTTTTCGAGCTAAAAAGCACATTGGCCCAGGAACCATGCTACACGACAAAACGCCTGGCCAGGGGTCTTAAATGACCAACAGCCAATGCCATGCTCTGTCACAAGCCACACAAACAAACGTCCAGGGGCGTTGAGGGAAAAAAGAGGAGAGGGCAGACTGCGCGAGACAGAAGACGAGATGGAAGCCCTGCGCAAAAGCCAACAAACTGGGTCAAGACAACAAGCCGAGACCAGCCCAAGCCAGGCTCAGAGACAATGCGCCGGCATCTCTGATACAAAACTGGAAGCGAGAAACTGGTCGTCTTCCCTTATTCGGGCGTTCTCCCGGCTTAATGCTTGTCAATATTCCCACGCACAACGATCCGCCATCGCATCGCATCCCCGAGTCGACCTTGTCTTTCATCATGAGGTTTAATCTGCGGCGAGGGCAGCACCCTGGTCTCCAATGCACCTGAGCCAGGCACCGTCTCAACAGGATTGGCTGCGCCGGGCAAGGGGGAGATGAAATGACAGTCTGATTGGAGACGGTCTGATCACCCTGGCCGTCCGCCGGCGAAGCGAATCCACCATTGCCAGGGTCTCGAGGGTTAGAGCCTTCCTTCCATGCAGGCACAGGCACAGGAGGGCCATGGGTCCCGTCATGGGTCCCGTCGTGGGCCCTGCCAGGAGCCCACCAAGAGGAAGCCATTGCCTCATCTCTCAATCTCCTGGTCGCGGGTGGTAGGATTGCTGGTGGTGCCGTTGATGCTGCTGGTTCGCGCCGGTCCCCGCGCTGCTGCCCATTGCTCATTTCCTGGGGATCCATATCCATCTCTCTCCCACTTTGCTTCCTTGCTTGGACCTGTCGATCTCTTAATATTCCTTTACTGCACTTGCTGCTGCTTCCGCTCCTTCTCTCGTTTCCCTTGATTTGTTACTTGTTTAAACGTTGGTTGCTGCTGGTTCACGAAATCCTTCGACCTTTACCCCCGTCAGCTTCATCACTCGTTCTGTTGCTCGACGACAAAAACATTCCTTGCCCGGAACCACCAGAATCTATTCTACCTATGTCCAGGTTGTGACGCGTTGTGTAAAAGGACCGGAGGCATTCGTTCATTAACTAGGAACATCCGTGCTTGGATCTCTCGACACACAACGATCTTCATCTATCGACGACAGACCCCATGAGATTCGCTACTTTCCCCATCGCCCTTGCGGGCATCCTTTCGGCTTCGCCCTCGTTCGTTGCCGCCAAGGCTCACCAGCACCATGAGCGTGCCGCCGGCCATCTGCATGGCTCTCCTGCGCCCATCGTGAAGCGAGGAGGCCAGTGCCAGTTTCCCACCGATGACCCCAACATGGTTGCCGTCACTCCCGATGAGAAGAACGGCGGTTGGGCTATGAGCCCCGATCAGGAGTGCAAGCCTGGCAGCTACTGCCCCTTCGCTTGCAAGCCCGGTATGGTTATGAACCAGTGGGATCCCGATTCTACCTACGACTATCCCGCCTCAATGGTACGCCGTCAATATGAGCCACTCATAATCTAGGAACTGGAACTAACAAACTTCAGAACGGTGGTCTTTTCTGCAATAAGAATGGAGAGATTGAGCAGCCATTCGAGGGCAAGCCCAACTGTGTTCAGGGAACTGGAGCTGTCGAGGCCGTCAACAAGTGTGGCTCCAAGATGTCTTGGTGCCAAACCGTTCTTCCCGGTAACGAGGCCATGATCATCCCTACTCTTGTGACCTCTAGCGCGACTCTGGCTGTTCCCGGATCTTCATACTGGTGCTCCACCGCTGCTCAGTAAGTAAGGCCCAAGAAGTGACGATCGAGTGTCTAACCGTGTTAGCTTTTATATCAACCCCCCTGGTGTTGGTGAGGAGGGCTGCATCTGGGGTACTGAGGATGAGCCTATCGGCAACTGGAGCCCCTACGTCGCTGGTGCCAACACCGAGGCCAGTGGCACTACTTTTGTCAAGCTCGGCTGGAACCCCATCTGGGAGGACTCGGCCTTGAAGAGCAAGCTTCCTGACTTTGGTGTCGAGATCAAGTGCCCTGACGGTGGCTGCAACGGCTTGCCCTGCAAGATCGACCCCAGCGATGGTGAGGGCAAGGTTGAGAGCAACGAGGGAGGTGTTGGTGCCGGTAACTCGGCCTTCTGTGTTGTCACCGTTCCCAAGGGCAGCACTGCTCAGATTGTTGCCTTCTCTGTCGGCTCCGGCTCAGGATCTGGTGACTCTGATGACTCGGATTCGGATGACGGCGAGATGGGCATCAAGAAGGTTGAGGAGTCTGCAACCGAAAAGGCCAAGCCCACTACTACGACTGCCGCCGAGACCACAACCTCGGAGGAGCCCAAGACCACCTCCACTACTGAGGAGACTACCTCGACCATCGAGGAGTCGACCACCACTTCTGAGGCCCCGACAACCTCCTCCGAGGAGACCACTTCCACCACCTCGATCGAATCCACCACTACTTCCGAGGAGACCACGTCTGAGGAGCCTGCCACTTCGACACCTCCCCCCTCGTCTACGTCCAAGGTCCAGAAGTCTACCAAGGCCGTCACCACCACCAAGGTCACCACCAAGAAGGCTGGCCCTACTGCCAAGCCCGGTATCTTCCACGAGAACGGAACCACCACCTTCACCGGTGCCCAAGTCACTGAGAAGCCCGCTGCTACGGAAGCTGGCTCTGAGGCCGCCCCCACCCAGTCCAAGGAGGGTGAGGCTGGTCGTCATCAGGGCAATGCTGCCGTTGCTGGCCTCGTCGTCGCTTTCATCGCTGCCGCCTGTTTCTTTTAATTGAAGAAGCCCCCTCAAGAAAGACCTAATTTTTGCATGTTCGCTTCTTCGTCGGCCAGCCTGCGGGCTCTCAACTTCTCCGCTGCAGCCTTTGCTTGGATGGGTGATATCGGTACTGATATCACCCACGCCATCACTTCTCTGCCTCTCTCACCAGTCACTCACTACCCACCGTCTCATCTCCCTTCACACCTGGCAGCTGGCATTCTCCTCTTCGACAAAAACTATTTACCAAGTCATACTTTGACCTTTACTCTTTGCATATACGATCAAGCCAACTACTCTATCGGCGATAGTGTTTATTGTCTTTAACCAGCCGGACTTGATTTGACAGCCTTTCACGGCAGCCGGGTCAACATGGTCATTGATACCCGCCCCCGGGTGTTAATTTGTTTCAGCAAGGATCTTATCAGATACTTGTGGCCCGCGGGCATTATATATACGTTCTACGCATTCATTCATTTCACGGTCGATATACCCTTTTTGAGAACGTTGGAGGCTTTGGATATTTGGAGGAATTCGGAACTGACAAGCGATGTTTAATTGTGTGTTAATTTAATCTCGGAATTGACGACGTGTATGTACAAATGAGAAGAGAGTGTTTGGGGTGTTGGAGAAAAAGAAGAGATGGTGAGGCATTGTTGGATGGGGTGACCTCCTTTCTTGGTGGTCATCTCGGCGCCCTCATGGGATCTTGTGCGGTGTTTTTTTCCTTGTGGAAAAATGAAATGATCAGACACATTTGATAGATGGTACCTATATAGCTACGGGCAAGAGAAATGTGAAAGATCATGAGCCAAAAGTTCCGGTCCAGATTGCGATCCAAAGTGACATGCCATGTTTTTCACCCATGACCACGGCCATGACCATGTCTAGTTTAAATGATGTTTCTCGGGTATCTTGCCTGTAATATACAACGCTATTTCGACAGCCGGCGGGTGACCTATATCCAATCTAGCCTAGATGGTTCATTCAATTTCAACCCAACAAGACCTGCCCCCTTCTTTACTCTTTAACCCATCCGGGTACCTCCTCAGGGTCAAAGTCCTCCTCATACCTCCTATCCTGGATCGTCTGCCACACGTTGGGCCATCCGGCAAGCACAGGGCTCCCCTTTGCCTTTGCTCCGATGATAGCGAAGCGGCCCTGCCCGTGGGCGATGAATCCGTGCATGAGGCCTTGCTGGACAAGGGTGGCCACCATCATCTCCACGTCCTCGGGTGTGACGTCTGCGTTGCCCCAGACCATGCCCTCGTTTGGCCGCAGTGACTTGGGACCGCCTGGTGGCGGGGCTAGTGTTGAGGCTTCAGTGCTCTGGGCATTGTTTGATAGAGCCTTCATGAGGAGAGGGTTCACGTGTTGAGGACGACCGAGAGTGTTGGGGCCTGATGGAAGCCATCCTTCGAGACGACGCTGGAGATACACGGCGACAGTGTGCAGATCCGCAAGGTCAAGGGTGGCGGCTTTGCGGGAAGATGCGTCAGTGGGTGGTACATATGTTAGGATAAAGGTCTTTCGACTGAGAGATCTCCAGAGGAGAGGTCGGAGACGGTTGCTGAGCGTCAAGAGCAGACCCTTTTCGAAGAGCCAGGTCTCGTGCACGGCCAGGTGGTGCTGGAAGTGAACAAAATTCCCAGAACGGATGGCCTGGCAGAGAGGAAGGAAGACGGGGGCCAGAGTCTGGCACTCTTGACGCTGGAGCAGTACCTGTGAGGGGAACCGTCCGAGCAGGATGTTGCAGGGGATGAGATATGTGAGGATGTTTGTCCGGTGAGAGACAAGTTGGGGAGGCGTCTGGAGGTAGGCCTCCTGCAAGCAGAGGGAGGCGCGGAGGTAGTGGTTGTTGGAAAAGTTGAAACGGCCGAGATAGTAGAGGAATGTGACGCGCTGGGCGGCTGGGTAGAGGGATAGTGGTGGTGAGATTGTCGAGATGTTGACAAAGATCATCTTGGCAAGATGAGTTCTCCGGCACTGCATTCATGTCAATATCAGAAGAAGTCAGAAGAGAGGTGGTGATGTGTGAGGGTCATACTGCAAAGAGGAGCTTGAGGACGAGGTTGGCAAACATGTAGACGCCAACCTTTTTGCCCTCGGGTTTAGCATAGCGACCGCTTGAACGATCCGTAAGACACGTGGTGAAGATCTTTTGAATGATTTCCGCTGAAGACTCTGCAATTGTCTTGTCCTCATCCAGAGCTCGAAGTCGGCGCGTCAACTCAGGACGCCTGTTAAGGCTCATGGTAAGACGCGCAAGGGTCTCGGATAGGGACATGCTGGTCTTGAGAAGCATGGCGCCATATGTAGGATGGGCAAAGGCTGTAGCACATGAGCTGGTATATCCAGTTAGCAAAGTTCTTCTTCCCTCTTGATGAGATACGCACTTAACGAGACCGCTCAGCAACTGATGAGCACCAAGCAAATCATCGTAATCGACGTCGCGCCAAAAGGCCAGGTAATCCTTCATAAAGGCGATGAAGCCCGGCCACACGGTCGCCTGTCCATCCGGAACATCGTCATCCTGAGGGAGAGACCTCTCGATGACATTATCGAGGCCCTGCTGGCGAAACTGGGAGCGCAGCTCACCCGCGAGGTTGTGATACTGCTGGGGACTTCCGGGCTCGACCTGGAGCCAGGCGCGTAACTTGTCGCCGTCCTGGGCGCGGACAAAGTTGCGGACCTGGCTGAGGAACTCGAGAACCAGAGGCATCTTGTTTTGTGGAGAGGTGATGAAAGATGCCAACGCCAATGTGTGAGGTTTGTCTTGAGCGGGTCGAGATTGGCTGGTTGCGAAGCTGGGAGGTTTGGTGAGTTGAATGGTCGGTGCTCCACTATGAGACGTTAAAGACAGATTCCATCCTGGATGGGATATATCACTTAGGAACAATCATCATGCATATGAATTTAATGGGATGATTTCAATGCAAGTATTTAATTTCCCAACTGGGATATTTAATCCTCAATGCGTGCGTTGCGTGAAGCCTTTGTTCATCCCGTCTCCTTTAAGATGGATACTTGCCTAGGTACCTACCCTGTATCACCTCAAGATTCCAGGCCATCATAATCATGCAAACGACAGAAACAAACGTTTGTAAACGGGACGCATAATCAAGTGCACAAAATTTTCGATTTTTTTTTTTCTCTATGATACTTGTATATATCACCCAGCTTAACTGACGTCACTCATGTCTATTTTCGTAACTTTTCATCTCTTACACAGACTCGATCCGTTGTACCACAAGGGCGGTTGCAGCACCACCACCGTTGCAGATAGCCGCGACACCATACTCACCAGGCTTGAGCTGGTGAAGGAGAGTGGTCAGAATTCGCGAACCAGAGCTTCCAAGGGCATGGCCCAGAGAAATGGCACCACCCAGAGGGTTCACCTTGGCGCCCTCAAGACCCAGGATCTTTGAGTTTGCCAGGATCACACTGGCAAACGCCTCGTTGAACTCCCAGATGGCGACCTGATCCTTGGTGATTCCTGCGCGCTCGAGAGCGATAGGGACAGCCTTGGCGGGAGCAACAGGGAAGTCGATGGGCGATGTGGCGGCATCAGCGTAACCACAAATCTTGGCCAGCACTCGGGAGCCTGAGCCATACTGCTGAGCGATAGCCTTGTTGCCGAGAACAAGAGCGCTGGCGCCATCGTTGAGAGTCGACGAGTTGGCCGCAGTCACAGTACCGGTTCCATCGCGGACGAAAGCGGGCTTCAGCGTGGGAACCTTGTCGAACTTGACATCGTTGAAACCTTCGTCGGTATCGACAACAATCTCGCCCTTTCGACTCTTGACGGTGACGGGGGCAATCTCATCAGCAAAAGCCTTGTCGGCCCAAGCCTTTTGAGCGTTGCGGTATGACTGGATGGCGTACTCGTCCTGCTGCTCGCGGGTGATGTTGTGCTTCTTGACAGTGTTCTCGGCGCAGTTGCCCATGTGGAATTGGTCGTATACATCAGTCAGGCCGTCCTTGATAAGACCATCCTCCATCTTCACATGGCCGAAAGCGGGGAGCCCACTTGCGCGGGGCACATAGTAGGGCACCTGGGACATGTTCTCCATACCACCAGCGATCTGAGCCTCGGCAAGACCCAGCTGGATGTTCTGGGCGGCCAGGCTGACGGCCTTGAGACCAGATGCGCACACCTTGTTGATTGTGGTCGCCTCGACTTCCTTGGGGAGGCCGGCGAAGATGACGGCCTGTCGTGCGGGCGCTTGGCCAACGGAGCCCTGAAGGACGTTGCCCATGTAGACATCGGTGATCTTCTCGACGGGGACCTTGGACTTTTCGAGGGCCGACTTGATGGCGACGGCACCGAGCTTGGGCGCTGAGACTGACAAGAAGGAGCCATTGAACTGGAATGTGTTAGCTGAGCAAGAGATTAATTAAAGAATTTGACGTGCCTTGGCTGTAGGAGTTCGCGAGGCACTCAAGATGTAAGCATCCTGAAGTTCCTTGCGCAGAGCTGGCCGAGTAGAGAACCGTCGTGCCCCGTTCACATGTCCAGCAAGCTGGGCAAGCCGGCCGGCAGATCTAAGCTGAGTAGTAGACATTTCGAGAGAGGAATGGGGGGGTATCAGAGAGGGGTTGACAGAACAAGGAAAGACAGGAGAAGAAAGAGAAAATAATCAGAGGAAAAGAAGATCAATTAGTATTGTAGCAGTCGCAGAATTATAAGACCAAAACGGCCTCGGGTATCACGGGTGGTGTATGGCCGGAAACATTAGAGATGCCCTCCGCTCGGTCCCCTTCGGCTTCCAGCGGGGGAGGGCCGAAAGTGGCGGGGGATGAAGCTCTCTGAACCGAGCTGCAATCCGGGGAAGTGACGTCTATTTGCCTAGGTACAAGTCCGGCAGTGGAAACGCGGCGCCAGATACAAGTACCTTTGCTGCATGCTTGGCAAGAGTATTTCCGCAGAAGTCCTCCATTTCCGTAAGCTAGACCCTGGAAGAATAGGGAACCAGTTCCTGTATCGGACAACGTCCGCTGCCTTTTCGCGGCCTCGCTTCCGAAGTTTTCGGTTCCGAAGAACCATGATGGATCAAAAAGAGCGGCCTTTGTCCCCCGCGACCATCTTCAAAGACCCCGGTGGGCGGACCGTGTTAGTGAACTTGGTGATCACGTGCGATGAACCAAGGAGTAGTGGGGTCTTTCCCGGGAAAATAATTGGCTAGACTCAAATAACTCTCTGATTGGCCAGCGATTACTGACAACTGGAGCCTTCCAGTGGAATCACTCTCGTGAGGCTGTCGATGACCAATCTCCGTTTCCGCCCCATCCCTCCACCTTGCACCGCCAAATCCGTTGTCGCTGTACCAGCGAACCGTGCAGGTCATCTTTGTTTTCCACACTCTGGGGATCACTGTTGGAATCATCGTCGTCGTCGGGGTTTCTCTTCTTATCACCATCGTCACCGTCTGAATATCTACATTCCGAACTCTTGAACGACCACCCTTTTCTACCTCCCGAGTCCGCCTCCGCATCCATCCGCTATCATGTCTACAGCTGCGCGCCGCCGCTTGATGCGAGACTTCAAGGTATGGCATCTGAAGGAATAGTCAACATATAATGTTAACACCAGCTGCAGCGCATGCAGACCGACCCTCCCGCCGGTGTCTCTGCGTCTCCTGTCCCTGACAATGTCATGACCTGGTATGTCGCCTCGCCTCGACACGATCGATGAGTTGGGCTCGGATACTTATCAACTTCCGTAGGAACGCCGTCATCATCGGTCCCGCCGATACCCCCTTCGAGGATGGCACCTTTCGACTGGTGATGCAGTTCGAGGAGCAGTATCCGAACAAGCCCCCGCAGGTCAAGTTCATCAGCGAGATGTTCCACCCAAACGTTTACGCCACCGGAGAGCTTTGCTTGGATATTCTGCAAAACCGATGGAGTCCTACGTACGATGTTGCCGCTGTTCTGACCAGCATTCAAAGGTAGGAGAGGAAGAGAACCCAGGAGTATACGAATGTGATGCTGATCATGGATAGTCTTCTTAACGACCCCAATACCGGCTCGCCCGCGAACGTCGAGGCATCCAATCTCTACAAGGACAACAGGAAGGAGTACACCAAGCGTGTCAGAGAGACGGTTGAGAAGAGCTGGGAGGATTAAGACAGAACCGACTTGACTCAACCCGGATCGAACCGACTACAGTGGGACAGAGAACGGTATGCCAACGTCAACTTGTCCAGCAGAGAAATGGATCACGGCCGCTCAACCATCATTCCCCGTTCCTTGCACGGCCCGAATCTTGATAGCCGAAAGGATGGGAGCAAATCTGTATATGGCGTTTTTTGGTGCGTGGAGTTGGACTGAATTGCATTCGAGGCGTTGCGACGTCCGAGGACGGAGGCCCTCCTTGGGACATGTTATGATATATCACGAGGCTCACTAGGAAGAGGAGTTGTCTGTTTCTTGAAGCGTCTTGTCCACATCTTTCGAACAAAGTCGTGTATGCGTGTGTGTGTGATATTGACACTATGTCTGAGTCGTTGATTCAGAAGTCGACCAGTGATGGCGGGCGAATGCCCGATAGGAATGATGGCACCCACTCTCAATCATGCCGAAAGGAGCCCGCGTGCCATGATGATAACGGCCAGGTCCCACTTCTCAATGCCTGAATTGCAGTTGACAATGCGCACGCAATGATCCCTGCCGCCTCCCACATTACCGTGTCTTGTTATAAGCTTGTGAGATGTTGAGCATAGGCATGAGATGAACTACCTATTTATTCATTATTGAAGATCCTGCCCTGTCCCCTCGTCAGGAAGCGTCTTGACTAAAACCACCTACCAATCCATCCCCCCGATCAAGCCCCTCCACCCACGCCGCATCATCACGCAGTATCAGGAACAGGACCCTGACCCCCTCTCAAAAATTGCGTGGTTGCTGCCGGCTGAAACGGGGCCATCCAGTCCAGTCGGTGGTTAGGTAGGGGGACCTAGGGACGAAGGCGCCTAAAAGACCCAACCTCAGGGGGGCCTGAAAAGTCCAAAACCCGCTAAATCCCCCCTAAACTTACAGGAGGGGGGCCTACTGAGCGTGCGCGAGTCTCCCCCTCCCCGTTTCCGCCCCCCCTCTTGGCAGTAAAGTTCTCCAATCAACTCGACCAGAACCCACCGCCTCTCCATCGTTGTCAACGACTCAAGCGTGCGAAAGTGTCCAGTGTTGTTGTGTTGTCTAGTGTCCAGTCCAGTCCAGTGCGTGTGTTGCTGTTGTTGTTGCGCCGCACTGCACCGTACCGCACCCTCACAGCGTCTGTCTCTCTTTCTTGGTGTGTTGTTTGCTGATCGCACCACAAACCACCCCCCGCCAGCCAGACCCTGTCTTGGCCGTGTTTTTGACCTCTCCAGTATCTTATCCTTTTCCCACTCTCCCTCACGCACGCTTCCTGCTCTGCTCTGTTCCCGTGTTCGAGGTGCTCGAATCTCGACGCCGGCTTGCGGCTCTTTGATTGCACCCTACCGCGGCCCGCATCTCTGCGACCTCCCCGCCTCCCACCCCCCTGACGGCACTTGCAAGTTACATACATACATACAGACAGTACAGACAGACAGACAACCAACCCACGATCGAGCCCAGCGACTCTTGGACGGCAGCACCGTGGCCGATGATAGCTTCCCCCGTGTGACACACAGCCTACGTCCATCATGTCGTCCGCAAACAGCATCAAGGTCGTCGCCCGGTTTCGGCCTCAGAACAAGGTCGAACTCGAGTCGGGCGGAAAGCCCATCGTCTCCTTCGATGGCGAGGACACCTGCAGCCTCGACGTATGTCAAGAATCTGCCTCTGCACCGCCTTGAGTGCCTCGACGCCCCTTTGGCTAACCCGTTTTCCAGTCCAAGGATGCGCAGGGTAGCTTCACCTTTGACCGAGTCTTTGATATGGCATGTAAGCAACAAGACATTTTCGACTTCTCGATCCGCTCCACCGTCGACGATATCCTCAATGGATATAACGGAACCGTCTTTGCCTACGGTCAGACCGGTGCCGGTAAGTCGTATACCATGATGGGCACAAACATCGACGACGACGACGGCCGAGGTGTTATTCCCCGCATCGTCGAGCAGATCTTTGCCAGCATCATGTCGAGCCCCGGCACCATCGAGTACACCGTCCGAGTCAGTTACATGGAGATTTACATGGAGAGGATTCGCGATCTGCTCGCCCCCCAGAACGACAACCTGCCCGTCCATGAGGAGAAGAACCGTGGCGTCTACGTCAAGGGCCTCTTGGAGATTTACGTGTCGAGCGTCCAGGAGGTCTACGAAGTCATGAGGAGAGGAGGAAACGCCCGAGCCGTCGCCGCCACCAACATGAACCAGGAGTCGTCGCGATCCCACTCGATATTCGTCATCACCATCACCCAGAAGAACGTCGAGACCGGCTCGGCAAAGAGCGGACAGCTGTTCCTTGTGGATCTGGCTGGTAGCGAAAAGGTCGGCAAGACTGGAGCGAGCGGACAGACCCTCGAGGAAGCCAAGAAGATCAACAAGAGTTTGAGTGCCCTGGGAATGGTCATCAACGCCCTCACCGACGGCAAATCCTCGCATATCCCCTATCGAGACTCCAAGTTGACCCGTATCCTCCAAGAATCCCTCGGTGGTAACAGTCGGACGACACTGATCATCAACTGCTCCCCTAGCAGTTACAACGATGCCGAGACACTCAGTACCCTGCGATTTGGTATGAGAGCCAAGTCGATCAAGAACAAGGCCAAAGTCAACGCCGAGCTCAGCCCTGCCGAGCTCAAGTCCCTTCTCAAGAAGGCTCAGGGGCAGGTCACCAATTTCGAGAGTTACATTTCAAATCTCGAGGGCGAAATTCAGCTGTGGCGTGCTGGTGAATCTGTTCCTAAGGAGAAATGGGCGACACCCAAGACTTCCGATGCCATCGCTAGAACCAAGGCCGACGCCCGAAGCTCGACACGACCCTCCACACCCTCATTAATAGCAGAGAGCCGCTCAGAGACGCCCGCGATATCTGAGCGCGCTGGCACACCCAGCTTGCCGCTCGACAAGGACGAGAGGGAAGAGTTTTTACGACGAGAGAATGAACTGCAGGATCAGATCTCAGAAAAGGAGTCCCAGGCTACGGCTGCGGAGAAGCAGCTCCGGGAGACAAAGGAAGAGCTCGTCTACCTCAAGGAACACGACAGCAAGGTCGGCAAGGAGAATGAGAAGCTTACGACCGAGGTGAACGAGTTCAAGATGCAGCTGGAGAGGCTCACTTTTGAGAGCAAGGAGGCACAGATTACCATGGACGCTCTGAAGGAGGCAAACTCGGAGCTTACTGGGGAGCTTGATGATGTGAAGCAGCAACTCCTTGACGTCAAGATGAGCGCCAAGGAGACGGGTGCTGCCCTCGACGAGAAGGAGAAGAGGAAGGCTGAGAAGATGGCTAAGATGATGGCTGGTTTTGACCTGGGTGGCGACGTGTTTAGCGAGAACGAGCGTCACATCGCAGAGACTATCGAGAAGGTCGATGCGCTGCACGAGCTGAGCGCCACCGGCGACAACATCGCGCCCGATGAGTTCCAGGCTCTTCGAGCTCGTTTGGTGGAGACACAAGGCATCGTCCGACAAGCCGAGCTCTCCATGTATAGCACCACTTCCAGCGAGGCCGACTCAAGGCGGAGACAAGAGCTCGAGGCTCGTCTCGAGGCCGTTCAGCAAGAGTATGAGGAGGTCCTCACTCGCAACCTCGGCCCTGAGGATGTGGAGGAGGTCAAGGCTCGACTGGAGAACGCCTTTGCCAACCGCCAGACTGCTCAGACCCAGTTTGTGGATGAGCTGAAGGCCGACATTACGCAGAAGGCTGCCGAGAACACAAGAATGAAGACGCTGATCGATGACCTTCAGCAGCGCGTCAAGGCTGGCGCCGCGGCACCGATGGCCAATGGCAAGACGATCCAGCAGCAGATCGCCGAGTTTGACGTCATGAAGAAGAGCCTCATGCGTGACCTTCAGAACCGATGCGAGCGTGTTGTTGAGCTCGAGATCTCGCTGGATGAGACCCGAGAGCAGTACAACAACGTTCTTCGATCGTCCAACAACCGGGCACAGCAGAAGAAGATGGCCTTCCTGGAGAGGAACCTCGAGCAGCTGACTCAGGTCCAGCGCCAGCTCGTCGAGCAGAACTCGGCTCTCAAGAAGGAGGTTGCCATTGCTGAGCGCAAGCTCATTGCACGAAACGAGCGTATCCAGAGCCTGGAGAGCCTGCTACAGGATAGTCAGGAGAAGATGGCTGCTGCCAACCACAAGTATGTATCCCCCTGTTTACCCCTTTTCGGCCGAACAGCACTGACAGTGTATCACTAGGTTCGAGGTCCAGCTGGCTGCGGTCAAGGAGCGTCTCGAGCTCGCCAAGGCCGGCAGCACTCGTGGACTCAACTCACCAGGCGGCTTCAGCTTTGCCAGCGCCGGTAGCCGGATTGCGAAGCCCCTCCGCGGAGGCGGTGGTAGTGATGTTGCCCCTGCCATCCCAACCATTCAGAACCTCCACCAGACTGAGGGAAACAGTGGCAGCAGCAACAAGCGAGCTAGCTGGTTCTTTAACAAGTCATAGACGTGAAAGAGAAGAAAAGGAAAAGACACCAAGAGAGAGAGAGGTCCCTCCCTGCTTTTGCGTTGGGCACGGCGTTGCGAGCAGATCTGGTAGAAGCCCCCATCATACCCCATCAAACAATGCCCCGTTCGATAAAACTTTCTACTTGTTTCTTTCTTGTCTTGATTATTTTCCCTTGTCCCCTCGACTTCCCTTCTTGCTAGATGAGGGCCATAGAGGATGGGGAGGCTACGATGATTTGGATTTTATGACATGCTTCGCAATGGGACTAGGGAAGGTCGGATGATTGTTATAGGGACGGCGCTCTAGGCGCGAAAGACGGAGGCCAAGTGAGTTTGGTGAGAGGAGGCAGAGAGAAGAGCTGCAGAGCAAAGAAAGCAAAGCAAGCAAGATATTGCACGTGTGGGAGTCTTTTTCCACGACGACGCAGACGCAGGTAGCTCAGGCATGAAGTTTAAGAGAGTTAATGAATTGAGTTTCCAACTGGGTTTGATTTGGTTACCAAAGCGGGACTAGATAGACAAGACAAGAAATGTGATATACGTGGTATTGTTTTTATCCGGTGGTGCACTCCTTATTGTGCGTTACATACATAGTACGGTATACGTAGATGATGCTGATAGTAGATGGTAGAGTTGAGAAAGCCGTAAGAGTGAGTTCTGAGCGTTTACAGAGGACAGTTTAGTTGCCCGTCTCGCCAGAGTTGCCATTCTTGGAAGCGGCAACAAGGCCGAAGATGAAGATCTGGAGGCCAACAAAGGCACCTAGAAGCACGCTACCACCGATGGTGACACCGAGGATCTTGACATGAAGCATGATGATGCGGCGCCAAGCAGCCTTGGTGAAGCTGGACCAGGCATCAGCGATGCTGGCATAGCCAGGACCACCAACGACAGCAGGCTCAACCCTGCCGTTGAAGGAGCGGTCGAAGGGGACGATGGTGTCCTGGTCAGCGGGGAGGATGGAGGCCTGGATGCGGACGAGAAGAACCCAAGCGGGGATGAGCAGGATCATCTCGCCAAAGAGAAGAGTAAGGCTAGCAATGAGGATCCTGAAGGAAAGGTTGAATGGGTCGCTGACCCTTGTGATCTGGAGGGCGTTGATAACGAGACCGCAGAGGGCAAAGGTAACCTGGCCAGTGGCCCAGAAGATGAGAGTAGGCTTCCAGGTGGCCTTGAGGGTGGTCTTGAAGGGGGGCAGACGGGACCAGAAGCGGAGGGCAGAGGGAGGGGTGATGACCTGGTGAATCCAAGCAGCTCTGAACTGAACGAGGGCCACGGAGCTGACGAGGCTACCGACGAAGACACCGATGCCGTAGGGGAGGCAGAGCGAGAAGAAGCCCATGATGAGGGTGCTGAAGATGGTCTGGGCCATGAGGCAAGGCAGGCCACGGAAGCAGGCTCGGAAGCCGCCGTGAGATCGGACGAGACGGAAGGTGGCCCGGAAGGACGAAGTGACGGGCCGGCCGTCAGTACCGGGGCCGGCGACGTTGATAGCCGGAGCGGTGGTAGAGGAGTTCTTGGGGGGCTTGGGGCCGTTGGCGAGGGGCTCAACGGGGAGGGGCTCGTAGGCGGGAGGCTTGTCATCCTCGATCATGGCAAGGAGGGGGAAGACCTTGCTGAAGGTGTAGTCGAACTAAAGTCATGTTAGAGAGAGGTTACATGAGGGGAGTTGAGGGGAGACTCACGAGGAGGATGGCGGGGATAAAGACAATGTAGTTGAGGATGATGATGAGGAATTCCCAAGAGAACTGAGGCGACTCAGGGCCGTCGTCCACAGGGACATGGCCGCGCTCCCAGAGCACTCTGCCTACTTGAGAGATCATGATGATGGTTAGAAAAAGCGAGAGATTGTGTTATGAAAAAGAAGAAAAAAGAAAATGATGATGGTGCTGATAGAAGAATAGAATAAGATGGTGGAATATCCTCGAGTTTGGAGGAGGAGGATGGTTAGAGATCTAATCTCAGGTGGGAGGCGTTGAATGACCTTTATGGGGGTTTTACAGTGAGAGACGCCCAGTCTTAGTGGCGCTGCAGGGGTCCGGGGTGGGTGGTGTTGCCTGCAGGCAGTGAGGTACGTAGGATGGTGCACAGCCTCAGCGGCCATGATGGATCTACCTACACATGGCCCCCATGATGGGATAATTTGGGTATGAAGGCGTGTCAAGAGCAGATGTGAATGAGTTGAATTTTGTTTTTGTTCTTTGAATGTTGCATTAATTGAATGTGTGATTTAACTATTACTACTCTCATATCTGCCCTTCTATTGTATCTCTTGAGTTGCAGTGACTGAATCTGCCTCGTGTGAATCATTCCTTCGGCCATTGCTGCATTGGGTAATGAGCGAAGGATCTTGACCCTCGTATGAGGACAAATAGGACAGACGTATTAAAAGGCAATGAGAGAATAAACTGTACGAATATCAACTGCCAAGGCAATTATCCGTAGTTCATTGTAAAAAATACCCAAGAATTATTATAATATCTACTTTTATTTGTTCCTTTATATTGTCGTTAACTACCACTTCTTTAAGCTCATGTCCGGTACATCCGCTCGCCTCCTTTGCTGGTGCGCGGCGGGTGTAGAAGACGCGACGACATTCCAGCGGAGCCTTGAAGTAGCCAATGACGGGGATTTGTAGCCCGTGCTTAGTGGCGGCGCTTGGGTCGAGACTCCAACATAGGCGAGACATTCATCCTGACACATGTGAAACAGCAAATATCGACCAACAACTTTCTCACAATGAGTGATTGTATTATTTCGAAACGTCTATTGTCAAGTAATATATTGCCCGATCCTGCAGGACGTGCTATTCTAAATTACGTCACTGATATTCATAGGCTGAGATTATCTGTAGAAAAGTCCTACCTAAGGCAGATCGAAGCTTCAGAGAGTGCCCCGCAGCACCTGCAGGGCTGACACCCATGGCCCATCACTTGCCTAACTCGGAGCTTCGCTGTCAACCTTGGAACCACCACCCGCAACCTCCAAGCTTGCCTCTCAACCACCAAACTTCCACATGTCGGCTCCAGAGATACCAAACCTACTCAATACACTCCGATCCGCTCGCGGACGTGGTAGAGGTAGAGGTCGAGGCGGTCATCACGGCGGCCCCTCATCCGTCACACACGATGCCACCATCCAGGGAACCGACACAGACGCCTCAGTGTCGAGGCTGAGCGCCGTTGACCTTGGTTACCTCGACGATCCATATGCTCAGTTCTTTGTGCAGAGCGCCGACGGTCCTCCTGCGAGACGTCTCCCAATCATCAATCGAGGTGCGGGCTATCGCCATTGCTTGTGCTGAGCTCGACTAAACGAGCCACTTGCAGGAACATATACTCGGACAATTTCTCTCGACACTCTAGTGGATTCTTTTCTCAACGATGAGGAGGGTGTTGAATCAGGTTCTTCACCAAAGCAGATTGTGTCACTAGGTGCTGGCACTGATACTCGTCCTTTTCGGCTATTTGCATCAAAGTCACGGCCTGGTCTGGTCTATCATGAGATTGACTTTGAAGTTGTCGCATCTAGAAAGTTACGGACTGTACAGGCTGCGCCGCCACTGAGGAATATCCTTACGAATATCTCTAACGATACCAAGAGCACATGGTCAAGTCGACCGGCTTCGGGGGGAGAGTATTATTGTCATGGCCAAGACTTGCGGAACCTTGTTCCACGCAAAGTCCCCAACCTAGACGAGGAGCCCTCTTCACAACAAAAGGAGGAGCCTGAAATCACTCTTCCTGGCTTGCGCAACGACATCCCGACACTTCTTCTTTCAGAATGCTGCCTCTGCTACCTGAGCGCCACACAAGCAAGCAACGTCATCTCATTCTTCTCTTCCCAAATCCCAAGCCTAGCGACCATCATCTACGAGCCCACACATCCAGATGACGCCTTTGGCAAGATGATGGTATCTAACCTCGCCGCTCGGCGCATTCAGATGCCGACACTGGACAAGTACCCCACGCCCGAGGCTCAACGAACGAGGATGAGAGACGCTGGCTTCGAGACAGTGCACCACATGACGATTGAGAAGATCTGGGAGACGTGGGTCTCACCAGAGGAAAAGCAAAGGGTTGACTTCTTGGAGGGATTAGATGAAGTGGAGGAGTGGAAGCTGCTGGCTGCGCATTATATCGTGGTTTGGGCTTCTAAGGGGGACGGCTTTGGGTCGTGGGAGAGCGTGGGAGGAGGGGCTTAGTCTTGGGATGAGAAAGAGAGGACACTCGAATGATCTTGAGGTGGTTAATGGTTTAGCATGGCGACTATTGTGACAGATAATCTTGATCATTGACGAAACGTGTATAGGCTAGCTTGGGGTCTTGGTGATGCAGGCCCTAGAGAATTTATGAGACGACGAAATGTTCCTATAAACCTGAGTAAGTCATCAATAAGGTGAATATAAAGGGATAATAACTATAGCTCAATTTTTGTTTTTTTTTTATTTCACAACCAGAGCTCCTTATCAACGTTCCTTTCATATCCGGATACTTAGACGTTGAGGCTCACAAGAAGGGGAGACAGGCGCGTGGCCTCAGAAGAAAAAGAGCAGTAAAATTGTAGCATTGTAAGTAAAGCTTATGATTAAGAAATGAAGCTTTTATGTAGAATTTAGAATATAATTTAATATTTATTTTACCCTAAATTATGCTGTCAGGGTGGGTCCTCTACCATTTTAGGTTTAGCGCTGCCCAGCACCCAGCTCAAACGAACATGCGTGTTTCTTGAGTGTATAAGTTCCCTCTTGTTTGTTTCTTGTTACGATTCATCCCAACTTTTTCACAAACAACACAACTTCAGGACCCCAACTTCTAAAGCAAAAAAAAAGAAACGCTCACATCATCTCGGAAGTCTCTAAAATGGCCGACTCAAAAGATAGCAAGGCGTACAAGTATCGCCAGGAGATTAGCCAGATGATGTACGTCTCTGGCGAGACGGCTGAACCCCCCGTTGAGACGACGAGCATCATTGAGGATATCGTCCGTCAACAAGTCATTGAACTCGTGAGTATTCTAAATTTCCCCTCTTGACTAGAAATATACAAAGGCTGACTGAATGTACAGCTCCGTAATTGCACAGAGCACGCCTCAAGACGCGGCTCCAAGTCAATCGCCATCAACGACCTCATCTTCCAGATCCGCCACGACCAGGCCAAGGTGTCGCGTCTGCGCACTTTCCTCTCTTGGAAGGACGTAAGAAAAAACGTAAAGGACTCTGATGACAAGGGCGCCGACGCAGACATCGCCGCGGGAGATGACCCTGTGGGCGGAGTCGTGGCGGGCGGCGGTCCAGTCGATGAGGCTGCCAAGAAGAACAAGAAGGCCAAGGTCGGACTCCCCTGGGAACCCTCTTCCTACTACAACGTTGAAGTACCCGAGCGTGAAGAGGAAGAAGATGAGGAGGAGGAGGAGATGAACTACATCACCCTGCAGCGCCTGCGCAAGGCCGATGAGCGGACAAAGGCCATGACCAAGGAGGAGTACGTCACGTGGTCCGAGTACCGTCAGGCATCCTTCACCTACCGCAAGGGAAAGCGGTTCCGTGAGTGGGCGGGTTTCGGAATTGTTACGGACAGCAAGCCATCTGATGATATCGTTGATATTCTCGGTTTCCTCACATTTGAGATGGTTCAGACCCTCACCGAGATGGCCCTCAAGGTAAAGGAGCAGGAGGATCTGGCTAGGGCTCAGACTGGTGCTGGAGCAGGGGCCGGTGGTGAAAACGCTCCCAAGAAGCGGAAGCATGAGGGTGCGCTCTTTGACTTTCCCAGCGAAGGCAAGACACCCATCGAACCTCGTCATGTCCAAGAGGCATCGCGACGTCTTCAGCAGAGGCCCAAGAAGTCGAGGGCCATGCTTAACGGCACACGGATTGCCCAGCACACGCCCCTCAACATCTTTTAAGGAGCACTTGTATTCAAATCGACCCTGGAATGGACGGCGTTACGAGTATTGCATGGTATTTTTTGTTACGAATGTTACAAGAACATAGGAAACGAGGATCCGGAGCGACAGGCGTAGGTATGATTGGGTTTCTCGTTTTCTCCTTCCCTGGCTCTTCTCTAGACTTTCGAATTTTATATAAAATCATTACATTAAAACCTTTATTCCATCACCTATTGTCGTGACTCAGTGTAAACGCCCGACGCCGAACTACTGCATCGTTCTCACACAGCCGTGTTCCAACTCTCTGCAAACTCATGGGTATATCCTCCTCACTGTCACTGTCCACGGCCTCCTCAACGCCCTTCTTCTTGCGTAGTCTCTCCCTAATATGCTCTGCATGCCCTCGAATCGTTTGTGTTCGCTGTAGTCCTGTAGTCCTGCTGTTGTCGCCCAAGGAGGCTGCTGGTGCCGTGGCTACGTCCTCCGCTGGAACCCCGGCTGTGCTGCTCTCGACGGTAGGCACAGAAGCCAAGGGTACGTGGTTCAGATGGGTGCGCTGCCGGTAGTTGCTGTATTCAGGCTTCTCGAGCAGTCCGCTACGGAAGGCGTTGACCCCCACGAGAAGCTTGACAAGCTCAACAAGCTCCTCGAGATACTCGATAATCTCCATCTGACCTGCAGTGCTCGCGTTCCAAGACAAGAATCGCTTCTGTGTGATTAAGTGAGCAACTTGTTGAGCTAGTTCGCCATTCTCATCAAACACAGTCGGTACACCACCGGCAGGTGTGTGAGTGCCGCTCCGCGACGCCAGCACTTCGCGGACGTGGTTGACAAGGCGAAGCTGGGCGAGGCGACTTGATGGAATGAATTGAGGCAAGGGCTGCCATGTTATGAGAGCCTCGTTCACCGAAAAGAGAACAAGCATAATACTAGCAGCCACGTTGCGTCGATATGCGTGGACCTTGGGGTTGAGGTCCTCCAAGATCGAAGAGCCATATTCTTTTCGTAGCTGAACCACATTATCCATCCTGTCAATGATCTGGTGCAGGACATAGACAATCTCTTTGTAGATTGGCTCGAGCGGCTTGAAGCTTCCTTTGAGACGCGGCTCAGTCGTACAGAAGGGAAGAAACGTCTCTGCCGCAGCCAGTGCACCGCGTGCTTTGCTTCGAGCATGATTGAATCGTTTGTGAAGTCCTGGGTTTCGAAAGTCGGGCTTTATCGGGCTGTCTAGGCCAACTGCCATTGACGCCTGCATGTTCTGTACCTGTTTAACAGATGCTGAGAGGGATTCAAGCAGTCGATCCCGCGCTCTGACTGGGAAAAGCAGCATCTCAACGAGGAGAGCGACTGCGCCCCCAATGACAAATGCAGTCAATCGCTTGTAAAAGTTTTCGTAGGCGGTACCAGAACCGTTCATGGCAGCTAGAACTGGTTAGTACTTGCTTCAGTTGATACAGCTGGCGGAAGACATACCAAGGGCGACGACAACCATCGTCACTGTGGCCACCATGCCAGCCTTGACATATTTTGTCCCAAGCTGGATATAGAACGACGGAACTATGCCAACAACCAGAATAAAAACCATGGCCACCCGACTCCCCCTCCCTATCTCGTAGGAAAGGTATCCAAGGACGCAGCCAAATATGACACCAATCAGACGGATAAAGAAGATGAAGAACGAAGTGCCTATAGCCACTTCAAAGACGAGAATCAACTGCATGGGCGCCCAAATACCGCGGACCTCCGCATACCAGCCGTTCCAAGAAGCCACGAATGCAGGCCAGCTCACAGAGAAGACAGCAAGAGCGAGCTTGAGAGCATACGAGATGTCGTCTGAATCCTGAATCCACTCAAGAGCATCAGCTGCTTTGCCCCTGAACTTGAGAATCTTGCTCTCTTTGCTCTCATTTTCGGAATCGTTCTCTGGCCTCGTCTCTTCTTTTTTGGGCGCAGTTTCTTGGGTTGTTGACCTCTCAGGTTCCGCAAATCTGATCCCCTTTTCTTCGTCCTTTGGGTCTGGTTGCTCAATATGCTCATCGTTTTTCTTATGGTGCGTCTGGTTCCTGGCCTTGGAGCCAGGCGGTGCTTTGCCCCTGCGAACCTCCTTCCGACCTGTCTCTGGAAGCACGAGACCATCGATTTCACCACCAGTGGTCAACCATTGCCGGATATTGATGTGCTTAGGGAACCAAACAGACGATCTATCGTTCCGAGCCTTCCTCTCCTCGACAACCTTTCGAACGTGACGCAACATCTCGAGGATATGCATCGCGGATTGACGAAACGCAAGAACAAAGGAAGAAATGAGAAACGTTTCCATCCGAGGCATAAAGTCGATGCTGTGACCAGTTTCGTCCAAGGCCGAACGTCGAAGCTCCATCGCACAGCTGGCGTCAAAGTTGGCGATGGCCTCGTTGAAAACGTCGATCCTAAAGTCCAGTTCCTGCAAATGAATTCCCTTTGGAGCGGGTGCACCCGATGGCAGCCTAGGCACATCGTAGCAATAGGCCAAACATACAATGACCAAACGTACCGCCTCTTTGAGTGAAGCCTCGAACTCCTGGACAGGCTCACGAATCCTCTCCAGGATGGACTCTAGCAGACTGGCGCTGCTTGCCTCGATCTCTCTGAGCGGCTTCGCATTCTGAACTCTCCGTAGGTAGTCATCAAAGGTGGACATTCGCTTGATACCGCTAGCATCGCTAGCGAAACTGTCGGTTGCCGTAAGATCATCGTCATCAGAGCGATCGTCATTTTCCAAGACAATGAACTTGTTCTCACAAGCTCCAATGACAGTTATTGTGCTCTGAACGAGGCTGCTCATGTATGACGTACTCAAGGGCTTCATATTACTCGGAGGAAGAGCCGAGATAGAGACTTCATAGTTGACCTCCCTCTGAGCAGCCTTACAACGAGCAAGACGAGTACGAAGCTTTGCCTTTTTGCCCGTCAAGCTGGCCACTGTTGTAAGGCCAACTGGAACCGTCGAGGCACGATAGCGCCCTTGAGCTGGTTTAAACGGATTTGGAAAGCCGTCCAAGAACTTTCGGAAGCGGCCCTTCTTGCGTTTCGGTTTATCGGGAGTGCTCTTGACCGTAGTTGTCAGGGTTAGACCGACTGGGTGTAGGTCTTGTTGAGAATCGCCGCCGGGAGTGACGAACCAATGGGTGGCGCGAGTAAGAGTATCCATGGTTTCGCAAAGGGCATCAATGGCAGAGAGACCGAGAAAACTACTCGACAACTCAGGGAACATGGATATGTTGACCACCACGGTAACACCACCACCAGCAAGGAGTGGGTAGAGGACATTGGTGAAGACAGTCAAGGTTACTTCATGAGCGCCCCCAAGGAGTACGATGATACTGGCAATGAGTAGGAAGGCGACGAACAAGAAGATACGTGGACTCGAGGATCTCACGTAGCCATGAACCAGAACGGACACAAGCAGGAACATTGCTCGAATAGCATAGGCGGCTGGCTCGTTACGTTCGAAAACGAGGCTCGATAGGAAGAGGCCAAATAGGGACCATCCAAGTCCTAACAGCGATCCTAGTAGAACCATGAGAAGAGACTCGATCATAGTCCCCATTCGCTGACCAGGATGAGCAAAGACGGTAGCCATCGGGGCTAGAAAGGTCGAAGGGCCGAAAACGGAGACAGCTTTTGGAGTAATGACAATGATGACAGCAGCGGTACATGCAATTGAGCATTTCACGATGCGTTGCCATAAGTCATTGGCCTGGTAGTCGCCCCAGATGACTGTACACAGCCTCCGGAGGCGCTTGGTGAAGGTTTTCATGTTGGTTGTCTTCGCGATAGCCATATTGTCGTTGAGGGTGTTGATACTGGTGAATTTGCGTGAGAGGCGAGTGTCATCCCCTCGACTTGAGTATCGACGCCTCGAGACTCGCGTCGTCGTCAGAGATGGGAGGAATTATCTGGACATAGAAAGCCATGCAGAAGAGACGAAGGGTCCTGGGGAGCGGCGAGGTAGTATCGATTGAGGAAGCGGAGCACGATGGGCAGTAATAATAAAAAAAAAACAAGATGGTCGATGCGTTGGGCGGGAATTCAGCAGGATTAAATCATGAGAGTAATGCCAAACAGCGGGGGCAGCGGCTCTTGGTGTCTTGGGTTTTCGTGTCTTGGGCTCAGGTTCATGTGGAGGGTGGACGAGGGACCCCTGCGAGACTCGTCATAATACGCCCAAGACCATGGGCTAGGGCATTAACTGGCTCCTGGATATGGGTTGCAAAGGTTCTTGGCTTGTGAGTTGTCAATGTCGCGTCGCGTCCGGTGATGTTGGAATGAGAGGAGGAGGAGAATGAATTGGAGAGGGGATCTCCCGAAAGAGGAGAGATAGCACACGATCACGCTACGGCAGACGGAGGAAGGCGCGTGTGACTTGGTTGTTGAAAGGCAAGAACCCAGATTTGCGAATAAACTTGTTGGTACAAGAGCAAGCTGTAGACGGTTACCAACACTGAATAGATGTGTAGATGCCCAGCGTCAATTTCTAGCAATTCAATTGATAAATAAGCCTCTAGCAAAAAGTAAACCCAATTCAAACACTTTGCGGGGAAATGGCAGTCGCTTTTCCACATGAGCGAGATGCAGATCCATTGCGATGCAGATGCAGATGGTGGAGAGAGTCACACCCGACTTCCGGCCACTGGACGGGAGTTTGGGGTTCTCCAGGGTCTCCAACGGGTTGGCCTTGCAGCCCCTCAGTGGCTGACCTCCCCTCCAAATCATCGCCCAATCAGCTGCGGTCGCCTCTGCAGCCTCCTATCCTTTCGCGCTCCAACGTCCCAACTCCATCGGTTCCGGCGCATCCACCATCCCGCTATCACGAGCTTCACCTCCACGAACTACATTTTTTCTTTTGATTGAGCCTCAGCCTCGTCCCATTCTCCACGATGCTCTCCTTTATCCTCATCCAGAATCGACAGTGAGTTGAACCGTCCGCACTGATTTGTCAAAACGCTTTGCTGACCGTCTTCCCAGGGGCAAGACCCGTCTAGCCAAGTGGTACGCCCCTTTCAGCGACGAGCAAAAGATCAAGCTCAAGGGAGAGGTTCACCGCCTCGTGGCGCCGCGCGACCAAAAGTACCAGTCCAACTTTGTCGAGTTCCGCAACAACAAGATCGTCTACCGCCGGTACGCCGGCCTCTTCTTCTGCGCGTGCGTCGACACAAACGACAACGAGCTCGCCTACCTCGAGGCCATCCACTTCTTCGTCGAGGTCCTCGACGCTTTCTTCGGCAACGTCTGCGAGCTCGACCTCGTCTTCAACTTTTACAAGGTCTATGCCATTCTGGATGAGGTCTTTTTGGCTGGCGAGATTGAGGAGACGAGCAAGCAGGTTGTGCTCACGCGGCTGGAGCATCTGGACAAGCTAGAATAAAGGGTGAGGTTGGATAATGCTGGTGCAGAAGGAGACGAGTAATGACCGGAAACTCGGTCGTGATACCCCTTCAACCTGAAGCAGGGAGTTTTTTTGTACATCAACGGGTGGCAGACTGGAGTCTTGGCGTTGGAGGAATAATTCATCATCTCGTTAATATACCACCACAGGTAACTTTTGACTAACTCATGTCTTGTATCTTTTGACTTGCAGAATCTCATTACTTATTTCGGCCAAGCATGGCCACTTCCCATCCATATGCGCTCTCCCCTGAAGAGCACCACTTCTTCCCTTGAATCACCTCTTTAAATCTGGCTCACTGTCCTCACCGCGGTAGGCGATCTCTTCATCGTCTGTCGTCACAGTGGTCTCGGTCAACGAACTCGAATCAAGTGATGCATCAGTGCCGACATCATGAGGTGAATCGTCGAGGTCTGAGATTGGGCTTATTGCTGGGAACAAGGTCGGAGAGCGCATATCTGGGGTGTTGTTCTCGAGATAGTGCCAGAGGATTTCGAACTTGTCACCCGACGTGGACTTTTGTCGTTTCGGTGCTGGCTCCTCTGACTCCCCCGGCTCCTCTGGCATCTCCAACTCCTCGTCTGGTATCTCAATGCTCGGGATTGGGATGTCCCTCGTGGACCAGTTCTTCAAAGCCCACGTCAACCGGGCTTTCTCTGCTTCTTCTTCTTCTTCGTATTCCCCTCGCTTTCTGACTCTCCCAGCCCCATTACTATGTTCTGGGCTCTTGGCATGGTTAGTACTAAAACGCACAAGTGAGGTTGACCAGCTTACCTTGGGCTCAAGCCATATGCTCATAGGCTCATCCCACTGCTCACACCGAGCCGCTTCTCGACGGGAATCCTGACCTTTCGCTATCGGGCTCTCGCCATTGAACTCGGCAGTGTTACCTTGATTTGAGTCCATGGTGGTCGTCGATGCGAGACTTGAGAGATCAGGGTGTCGTGGGGAACTTGCAGGAGGGCGGCTGCGCTGGGTGTATATAATGTGCAAGGGGGAACTTGATAGTATGCAAAGTATCATATGCCGACTTGAAGGTATATATAGGTAGTATGGAAAGAGAGCTGAGAAGAGTTGTGAGAAAGGTTGTGTGCTGAAACTGTGATAACTTCGACTTGTTGAAGGAGGGAGAGTACAGAGCTGGCTCCAAACTGGGCCGTTGGATGGTCCCTTTATATATACCATGTGAGTCCCAAAACGGAACATTTCATTTTCATCTTGTCCTCACTTTCTTCTCGGAGGTGAGGGGCAGAGCACACTGATATACTGCCAAATAAGGCGACGACGGTTCGCCATCAACCGGCTGGCCATCACTGGTAGCAATCAAGAAGAGGCATCACTGCCTAGAAAATAGCAACATGGAAATCAAGCAATGATTCAGCATGCTTATAGATGTGGCATTCGGTGCGGAAACCTACATGGGTGACTCTTCTTGCTCGTTTGCACTCTCGTTTTCACGGTCTATACATTTGTTGTATGAGCTGTAGGGTTGCCAATATTATGAACGTGCTGAGTCTTTAATGCAAAAACTTGCCATTAGTTACTCTTTGGTATATTTATGAACTATTCCAGCTCTTTCTGGCACCCCCTTACTTGTCACTGCTTTTCCAACCTCATGGACTCAAGATCGTGATAGTGGTCCATCTCAGTGCGACAAGTTCGAAACCTACAATCAATCAAAACAAATAACGACTAGACTTTACAAGTGTTTAGAAAGCTCAGTGTTTCACTGTTAAGCGGGTTGCAAGGCCAGTACTGAAAGGTATTGATGTGTTGCTGAATCATGGAGTAATGCTGGTAACGGGAAGTTTTCGCATCACCGGCGATATATCACTTTGTCACATATTTCTTCTTATGTGTTATTTCCCGTCGGCGTTGTAGTCGATAAGAGGGCATTGCCCCTTCGTATCTGACATACATCACAAGAGTCACATCCGAAGTGCGTACACGCTGTGAACTTTATGACTCTGAGTCAAACTGGACCTGCTCAGGCTGGAGAGAAAAGATCCTAACCCCTTGGGTGTCACCATGGCCATGCCATATTTAACACTCCGGCTTAGAGGTCGCTCATTCAGATGAAGTCAAGACACACTCAAGTTTGACAATGGATACCCAAACGGAACTCAACTTGAAAAGGAATCAATCATCTCTTCAAAACAAAACTCCATGGTGTCATACAAAAGTCAACAAGAAACAAGATATCCCACGTCACCGCTTCTTCAACGCCGCAAACCTCCTCTCCAAATCCCCGAGATCTGGGATCGACCCTTCAGGCTCCTTCCGCGACGCCGTCTCGGCCTTCTTGCTCGGCTTCAGCTCCACGGATCCCAGCGTCACCTTGGGATGCACGTTGTCCGTCGTCATCCGCGGCGGCGTCACCGTCAGTGGACTGGTAGGACCTCCACCGCTAAGCTTCTTTACAGGCGTGTTTAGGACTGGATCCTTGGGTTCCGCTGTTAGAGGTGCCTCGAGGACCTTTTGCTTCTGCCCGCCTGAAGGCTTGTCTTCGTCATCTACTGCTTCGTCGTCGTCGTCGAGGAGCTCTGGGGGTGGCGAGACCGTCTCCCGCTTGGGCCAGTCCACGCCGTAAGCCTTGGCGATCTCCTCCAGGTACCCAACCACAAGCTCCTCTCGAGGGGGCGTGACGCTCAGCTTCTTGACCACCTTCTCATTGACCTTGCCTTCTGTGTTCTCCGTGGCCGACATGACATACTCCTTGCCATACTTTTCGGCCAGCAGCGTCCTCACCGTTCCGAGCTCTTTAATCTCTGTCTTGGGCGCCGCGTAGATCAGACTCACGATAGCCTCCTCAAGGCCAGGGTCGACCGTGTGTCCTTCCATCAGCCCCGCGCGCGCAAGTAGTAGTTCGCAGTACAGCTCGAGCATCTCGTGTAGCTCGCTGGTGATGTCGGATCGGATGATGTTCTCGACGCGAATGCGGGCCGAGTCGATCTTGCCGGCCTCGAGGAGCTGGGCCATGGCCCTCCGCTGGGTCTTTCCGAGCTGCTCATCTCGCTGCTGGGCCATGCGGAGGCGCGCGATGGTGAGCTTGAGCTGGACCTTGAGCTTGGTCTGCGACGATGGGCGTCAACATCGGTAGCTGCATCGCTGGGCGGCTGTCGCATCATGACAATGGATCCATGGCGGGGAAACGTCCATGTGGGGTGGCTTGGAGGGGGGGAACTTACCAGCAAAGAGGCACCAGGCGCCATGATGAACGAATAGGAGGGAAAGGAGAGAGGAACTGGAGAGAGATTGGGTTACAAGAGAGGGATGATGTAGCGTAGCGGCGGGTATAAAGTAGAGAGAGTTGGAGACGGGAGTGCGGAGGGGGAAGAACTGGAGCCTGGGACTTACAACAGCCCAGCCCAACTCTTCCTAGCGCAGGCTCCAGCTATGAGCTCATTCCCGTCTTCTCGGCCCCACCAAAGCTTCATCCAACCTCCGCCTCGGCCATGGACTATCCCAGGCAGCCTCATAACTTATATAATAGTCACCATATAAGACGCGTCACCTTGTTCGTAGACCTAATTCTTTACAAATCACGGCTTCTTCTGTAATTATTAAACCCCCCGAAACGTGGGGAGCCTGCCCTGTCAGTCTATCTTTGTTGGAGTAGCTTGTCAACTGGCTTCCACACCCTCCCAGGTAGCCAAGCCCATCCCATCCCAAATTGTACACGTCTCTCCGTGCCTACACAAAGCCATGATATGTAGAACCTGCCCGTCCCAGGGGCTGCCGCACAGCTCCAGATAACCTCAAAACTGAGGTCCTTCATCGCCATATAACGCCATGTCCCGATCCCACAGCCGCGGATTGCCTGCTTGCTAGCACACCCGATGCTCCTGTAGCAAATGTTTCAAAAAATGGCGTCGTAGTTGGTACACTCCCTCTCTACCGGGGACTTGCAGTCATTGCTGAAATCTGCATCCTCTACTCCATGTCGGCGTCCTCTGCAACTGGCGCAACGCCGTCAATTGCCTCGCCCGAGAAGACCTGCTTGCCTTCATATGTCACGCGGCGCCATCCGCACGCCTCCTTATCGTCCTTGATCCATTCCATTGTCGGGAAGTAGTGGTCGTTCTTCTTCATCGTAATCACCCATGGCACGCAGTCAAATGTGACTGCCTTGAGTCGGAAGTCTATCCTTGTTAGCTTGTTTATCCTTCTTACTTCATCAGTGGTCTACTCACAGGTGTTGTCAGGGATCTCTCGGGTCGCGGCGATAAACGAGTCCAGATCGGGCGTCGAGGTGCCATTGACATGCGTGATAAAGTTGGTCGGGGCAAGACCGTACTGATATGCCGGTGAGCCACGAATCCTACTTGATACGTAGACCTCGCTGTGCAGCTTGCTGATTTGCTGTCGAACAGCCTGGTGAGGCCTGTGCAGGATGGCACCGCAGAATGAGACCGCATGGTCCGTCTCCACGTCATCTGCCGCGACGGTAGGCAGCTGGAGATTCATCTCCTCACACTCGCGAACAATGACGGCGTCGAGGACTTCGTGCGAGTACATGACATCAAAGTCAGAGATGGTTGTGCACATCTTGCCGTTCAAGGTCAAAACAATGTCTCCCTCGAGTAGCGAAACCGGGTGGTTAACACGCTCAAAGGCCCGCTTGCTAACCATGAACAGCTGATGGTGAGATCGGTTGGCCTGGGTCACCTTCTTGATCCATTCATTAGAAACGCCCATGACAGATGCCTGAGACATCTGAATCGACCTAAACTCGACCGAGAGAACACGAAGCTGGGGGGTAATGCCCTTCTGGATCGATTCCACCACAGGAAGAAGAGTCTTGGTGCCTAGACCAAGGTAGTACTCCTCATCCCGTTGAGAGCATGGCGACCGCTCGCCAAGATACGACAGCCACAAAGCCTGGACCGTGCCGTCAGGGGCTACAAGCACACCACTGTTGCAAGATGAGCCCAAGTTGCTGTCAATCGTAATGGCATCAACGTTGACGGCACGGTATCGGGGAGCCCCCGAGTTGGCAGGGATGGCTACCGCTGTGATCTCGGTGACATTGGTAGAACCATGCACAACGCGGCCGATCCTGTTATAGCCAAGGAAGTAGGTCTTGGCACCCTGGGTAAGTACTTCGTTGCTCAGTCGTGCACTCTTGACGGGCGCATCAACCAGCGAGGTATCGTACTGAATAATGGCATAATTCTGGAGAGGATGGAGGAAAACCACCTTGCCGTCCACGATGATGGAATCGGCGATGGTCACGGTGATGTCGCACAGATCGTAGGGAACAATGGCTCTGGAAATCAAGACGAGGCCTTTTTCAGCATCAATGACCAGACCCATACCCCAGCGTCGGTTCTTGGGGAAGCCATCGAGCTTCACAGGCATGGTACAGTTAATGTGCACAAAGCTGCGAATGAGATCCGCGATACCTGGGTGAGGCATGTGATCCAGTTCGATGAAAGAGGCTGATCGACGGACAGGGGGCACAGGAGGCAGGGGGTCTCCCAAGTCGGTAAAATCCCAGACGCCTGTCTCATCGTTTCGGACTGCCAGCTTCATCTTGGAGGCCCAGTGGCGGTCAATGTAGACAACAGTTGTGTTGAGGGTGTGCAGGTCACGGAGATGCTTGTAGGTGACCACCACCCTGGCACGGTCAGGGATACCCTTCATCACCTCGATGAATGTCTTCAGATCCGGCACCTTCTTGTGATCAACAGTCTGAACAATCCAGCCATTGTCAGCATTGTCAAATCGGAAGGATCCAGCAGACTCGCAGACGAAAACGCCCTTGACGGCGACGGCATAGAGTCGAGCCTGCTGGTAAGAGAGATCATGGAAACTGGCACCCGCTACAGAGACGAATCGGTCAGGGGTGATGCTGTGAAGATCGCCAACCTGAATATCCACCTCCACATCCTGCCCACCGCGCTGAAGATGGAGCTTGATGGTCTCGCCAACGTTGGAATCCAAGATATCATCCAGTCGGATAAACTGGCTGATGAGCTCACCGTTGACCTTGATGAGAACATCACCCTCCTCAATCTTGCCGTCCGAGGGGCCCTGGGGGAGGACAATTTCGGCCACAAGCATGTTGGTCACGGTAGGGAACTCCTTGCGCATCGCCGCCTCCCACTCGGGGCTCAGACCCAGCCTGCGGCACTCGTCGAACGGCTTGAGAAGGAACTGGCACTGGATATCACCACGGGTGACGGGTTTGCCACCTTGGATACACTGAAGCGCCCGCAGAGGCCGGTCCAGGGGTAGGAAGTAATCGGTGGAAGCGCCATCAGATCGACCGCCCGCCTGCAGGGCGACTGCGCTGCCATCCTTGTTGACGACCGGACTGCCTGAACTTCCTCCACTGGCGGCGGCGTTGGCCTGGTAGTAACACGTGTTGAAATCGCTATAGCCCTCGCCGTATTCGGGGGCGTTTCGATCGAGACGGCTGATGACACCTGATAGGATACTGAGCTTTTCTCCAGCATCGTTACCAACGACTCGAATCTCGGTGCCAACTAGAGATGGACGTCAGCGTGTCTCGTGACCGAAGTTTCTCGCCACAGCTTACCTTTGGCGAGATCTGGTCGCAATTCTAAGCCATCGACGTGCATGTACTTGATCGCCTTAGGATCGTATCGTAGAATACCAAAGTCGTGAACTGGGTCGCGATAAACGGGGTAGCAGTCGACCTCCTCGTGGTTGTCGAAGACCAGGTGGCCCCAGAAAGGACCAGCCCCGACGACATGGCGGTTGGTCAAGATGTATCTAAAGCGTCCGTGTCAGCTTCGTCCCTGTCGCGTCATGACAACAATGCGCCGCTCACCCTCGCTCAGAGTCAACAACATATCCAGTAGCTTCGCTGGTCAAGGAAGGGTCGGTATCGAAGGAGCAGGTCTGGCAGAAACGAATCGAGACGACGTTGCGAACGACCTTCTGGATGGTGTCCTGCCATTCACCAAGACTCCCTGGTGTTCCAATATACATAGCGGCGTGAGGATGAAGGTCGTCGGTGAGGTCGGAGTGGTCGTCGAATTCAACAATATCGGGTGTGTTGTCATCAGGCGAGAGCTTTCCGTTGACTGCTCTCTTGGCCGGGGGGACCTGGTCGGGCGAACCCGGGGCCTTCCTCTTGGCCCTTGCCGAGGCCGCGGCGCCGTTCATGACGAAAGGCCTCTTAAGATCGCGACGGGAGACGAGACGGCGGCCGCGAGCAAGAACACGGCACTGAGGACGGGATTCGAGGGCTCGAAAGGGGACGGGGACGGGGTGTCGAGATGTTCGGCCTGGGCCGCAGACGGGGCGCAGGGCCAAGGGTCTCAGTGACAGGGTCGGGATCCGGCGCGAGAGAGGGCGACAGCGCATCCAGAGCGAGCTGGGAAGCGCAGATGGAGAGGAGAGGAAATGATGGAAATAAGAAAAAAAGGATTGAGGATGGGGGTTTAGCAGCGCATGTGATGGGCGACCAGGCTGAGATCTGGGGAAAAAATATGATGCATGTCTTTTGCCTTGGCTGCTAACAGTGACAGTGGGTGTGGATCAGCAGGATTATTCAGGCTGCATGGCTGCTGCTGTTGCTACGCTACGTACCTACCTGCCTACGTAATAAGAGTCAGGTCCCTGAGTGTGTGTGTGGTGGAGGGAAGGGTTGGTGTATGAGGGTCATAAATGCTACTTCTGCAACTATTCACGCACAATATGAGACGTTGTCAAAGAATTGTACCGTCCGAGGATCCGAGCACCATGCTATTGTCCTCGTACGAGTCTTTCTGACAACCAATATGCACGTAGCTTGCAGCTCACAAAGAACACCGCCTTCGGTTCCCAACTTTTTATGTCCGCCTCCCACTAGCTCGACCGCCCTCTCTGCAGAGCCCACTACACTACAGGGGAAATGACACCCAGAGCCAGCTAGACCAGGCGCTAACCCCAGCACACCTCTGCCGGGCCCTGGCCTAAAAACCAGCGCCCGCCAACAAGGTTGTACCTTATGTAAGGCAACGCCATCGTGCATATGCACTCACCCATTCCCCGACCAGCCAGAGGGTGTGGACGCCTCAGCCAACCAACTTCAACACCAACAGAGAGCATGACCAGTCACTCGGGGCATGAGAGGGTGGGTGATTGAGACTTTTGTCCCGCTTTTCGAGTTCGCATTTCGCTTCTATCAAGGTTCAAACAGGTGAGGTTGAGGCGCTTGTGCTCATGTATGTCTCATCCAAGCTCTATCACGCTTCTATGTATAATGCAACGCTTCGACTTTTAAATCCTGCACCTGACCCTCCAACGACCGTTGAAGGGGACAAGATGTACGAATATCACGGTTAACCAAGCCTGCACTTTTCCATCCAGACCGCCGTTCGTGATGCTGTGCCATCCTATGCGGTCGAGCCTGCGGCATCGACAGAGCTCGCTCCTCGATCCACGGGACCATGTCGTGCATGCATCCAAGACAACAGTTGCCGTCCGAGACACGGAAATAAACGTGGATGACTTCCGCGCCACACGATCCCGAAGCATCGCAGCTTTGTTGCACCGCCTCCTCAGGGTTCCACAAGAAATGGCCGGTCAACCACCACACCCGTGATGACCCCTTCATCTTCAATCATCACCAACAGCACCAATTTAAATCATTATCGAATAAAATTAATATCATTACAATCGCTGAAGCTCGCTCTAATAGCCAGTCTTTTTTCCTTTTAATTTAATGCAGTCTTTCAATCGCTTTGGCATCGTATATATCAGCTTGTCAATTGCTTCTTGTGGGATCTCGTCCCAATAGTCAAGAGCAGCCTGTTTTAACGCATCGACGTCCCAAAGGGAATATCTTCGCATCTTGGCCTTGAGTAAGCCCCAGGCATTCTCTATGGGGGATAGGTCTGGCGATTGAGGGTGATTAAAGTAGTGTAGGAGCCCATGCTTCTCCTTCCACTTGGATATTCGATTATGACCTCTCGGACCGTGGCCTGAATCGTTGTCTTCTTCCAAAATGAATGTATGACCTTCCTCAAGGAGAGGTTTGACGTATTTCTCTAATATCTCTTCCTCATAGCACTTCTGCGTTATCTTGCCGTTATTATTCGTAGGGATATCGTAAAACACCAAAGGACTCTTGTATCCTATGCCGATAGCTCCCCAGGCGTGCAGCTTCTTCTGGTCCTCCTCATCGGGTTCTTTCTTCTCTTGGAGGTTATCCGGATCATGACGAGTCCCGGGATACCGATAGATATAGACTTTGCCCTCGTCGTCGTAGCCAAAATGGACTTCATCTGAGAAGTATACGACGTCCCAGCTTTCAGGGAGCGGCCGATGATGATAAGCAGTTGTTGCCCACTTCTTTCGACTCTCAGCTTGCTCTTCAGGCACAAAATCAACCACCTGGGCAATCCGCTTGTTTAATTTCCTGGATTTAAGGGCGCGACGGATCGTCGAGGGATGCATCTTATCTATGCCGGCAGCAGCAGAGATTTCTGAAGGATGTAGCCGCTTTGCTTCGAACCCTTCCTTCTCAAAAAGGTCCTTAATCTTGTCTATTGCCTCGTCTGTTGCTTTTCTCTTCTTTCCACGTTCATCGGACTTATTGGGGTCGTTGTGACGCGTTCGGTCGCAGTCGTCTGCCACGACGCGTCTTCCTGTGCGTTCAGACACGCCGTTGAACTCGAAGACGTCTTTTTTCGCGAAGGAGATATCGTGGGCTTCTAAAAATTCGATCGTGCCTTTGACTCGTGCCTTTCTAGGCGTATCCAAATGCTCAGATCCAACCATCGCGAATTCGTGGAGTTGTGGCTGTTCAAAGTCAAGGGGTTGTCGTGATCGTGAGGGAATTTGGTGTTGTGGTGGGCCCGGAAATCCCGGTCATTTCTTGTGGTACCCACTAGCGCCTCCCGATTCCAGGTGACCCTCAACACGTCTCGTGCCATGACTTCCAGGGGTATATCCTGGATAGCTCGCTGTTGTGTCTGTCACGGAAGACATCGTACTAAGGGTGTTCCTCAAATCCCTTCGCGTCGTCTCCGCGGCATTGGCTCGAACAAAGCGTCCATTGAAGCTTGCTGCTTCTCTGGAGACATGCATGCCGGCCAGTGGATGAGGTGTCCCCGTCTCTTCCTCACAAACCGGCTATACAGGGCCCAGGCGCAAAAGACTGCTGTAACGCTGAGTGCTGTGGGGTTGTGGAACTGGTCGGGCGACGAGAAGATGATTGTCGACGTGTACGAACACATTTCAAACAGGTTCTGCCAGCTGGCTTCCACAGCAGAAAAGGCTCCTCGATTCTCTGCTTCAACCTCCTATATCGGATGAGAGTCAGCAATCTTTGCAACATGATACATTCAAGGACCAAACTGACCTCCTGAATTATGATCTGAGCTGACAGATCAAACCCCCATAGTCCTACTCGACTAAGCATCGAGCCACATACAAGCCCAAGAGTGGATATGAGGACGTTGTCCGTGTACTTCCAGAAGATGGAGATACCAACCGCCAAGCAGCCCAACTGCCAGCTTGAGAACCAGAGGCCGGCACGAACAGGTCCAATCTTGGTCATCAACCACGGCCCGATCCAGGTGGCCAAGACCTCGAATGCTACCGAGACTGTCCTGGCCGCAGCAATTTCTGTCGAGGTGTATCCAGTCGATAGTAGATATGTGACCATGACACCACCAAAAGACAGGACGGTACAGTATAGAAGTGACCCTGCGAAGGAAGGGATAAAGACTGGGTGCTTGAAGTAAAGGCGTAGGTCCCGGTATGACTTCTTGGCACCGTTCTTTAAAATCGACCATGGTCCTTGGGTAGGCTGTTGGGGATTATCGTCATTGTGTGTTGCAATAGTAGGTATCGTCTTTGGATGCTGTAGCTCCGGTACTTGATGGTATACCTGATTGAATAAGCGCATGATCTCGTTTATGTGTTGAAGTGGACTTACTCGGGCAATGGTAATGTACTCGACAACAACAGAGGTGCAGTTCATCACGAGGTTGACAAAGATGGCCGTTTCCGTAGAGATGCCATCCATGATGCCAATGAAGAACGGCCCAAGAAGTTTGCAAATAAGATCAATGCGTCTCATTTGGGAGTTCATTGCTATCGACAAATTAGACGACGTCCGTCGAAACTGGGGACAACTTACTTCGAAGTGCTGCAGCGTCCGATTGCGCAACGACGACGACCTAGAGGCCGGTTAGGAATTGGCCTCAATTGCTCTTCCTTGTCACTTACCCAGTCCCTTTCAACTGACACCAGGTTCATGATGGCGGCCAATTTCTCTATGCAAGCCATGAAGACTAGCAACGCCAAGAGGCCAGTCCGTAGCCCGTCAGAGAGGTTCTGGACTCTCCCCAAGACGAGGAAGATGGCACAAGAAATAGCGACAACAAGCCGTTGCGAGACTAACGACTCAGTATACCCAGCTCGAGCCAATGGCTGCTTTGAGTGACGTACCAATGGACAGCCTCACAGTTTCGAGACGGTCCTCGCGGTCAATGTACTGGCCAACCCACGATGACAGCGCGATTGCAGCGGCGCCGCGCGCCAAGGCGTAGACTGAAAGCGGCATCAACGTCCCGGGCAAGATGGAGGCCAGATAGAGAACGCTGCCAAACTCAAAGACACGCGAGTTCCAGGTCGAGAGGGTGTGCGAGACATAGAGACGTCGAGCGCTATGGCTAACCGTCCAAGTGTCGTCTTGGCCATTGGAGGTAGCGCTGCTGCTGATACTATCGCCATGGTGAGATGATGGGCTCAATGATGAAGCGTCGCCGTTTGGTGATGCTGAAGATGAGCCAAGTAGAGGTGTGGTTTCTTGGTCGCCGACACCGGCGGGTGTGGCCATGGCTTGGTTGGTCTGATACATGTCGAGCAAAAGAATTCTCGCAAAATTGATATCCAATTAACAAGGCATGGCTAGAGAATGAAACTGCAAAGCTATCATGGATGGTAACTAGAAAGAAAGAAAGAAAGAAAAAAAATGTTTAACCTTGGTTGAGGTTTCATCAAGAGAAAGTTGTTTGTCGCCTGATTCCTTCCCTTCGGCTTGTCTGATTGCCGGCCCCATCACATTTTACCTAGTTCCCTCCACTATCCGGCCCCTGTCGCTCAACCGTCGGGTTCACTCCCGACATTTCGGTATTTCCCATGAAGTAAGGGTAGCAACTACAAACTCGTTTATGATCTAAGTTGTTAGGAAGGAACTACTAGAGGCTTTTAGATCAAGTCAATGGTTCAACTGTAGTTGGTATCAATGAGGTCTCTGCCAGTGACAGCAACAAATAACACAACGAACACACGACAGCATGAAAACCCAGTTGTAAAAGACCGTAACCTAGATGAATTGAAGAGTCTCATGGGGAATTGCGAAATTTAAGCACAAGTGAAAGGAAAAGACCTGTTATGTTTGATTCATAATATATCCGAACACACTGGTCAATGGAGGCTCTTGGTGAGACATGGGCCACAAACGCGAAGATTTAGAAGACTTGAGCGTGTATTTAGGGATTTGACCATCCTACAAGACACCAAAACTAACCAAAACAATGACGACAATATGAATCAAAATCAAACATAGCAAGAGAATGTTTGGCATCTCCATACACCAAACGTGGCTTATCTTTGTCAACTAAGCCATTGTCTGTGGTTGGTCCACCCTTGACCAGCAAAGACAAAAGAAACCCAACAAATCAAAACCAAGCTTGGTTGGAAGAAGAAGTCAAGTAGTGGACTCTTCTTTTTGAAATTCTGCAAACGTGATTGTCCGTCTTGGTTGTCCTGGCTACTCATTCTTATGTCTTGTCTGTTCTCCAATCAAGGCAAACCAGTTTTGAGAGCCCAAAGGTCCTTTAACACATTGGAGACAAAGTGTTTCTTTAAAGATGGTTATAATCAGTGGTTAGGGTAAGCCCTTTCACATTTCACATCTTGCACATTTTCACTCGTTGATTTGACGGGCTGTTTGCATTTCACCTGGCTATGTGACTAGATCCGAATACTCCCATCCAGACCAGGACCACTACTTCTGCACCTCCAGCGCCGTTCAGTTCCAATACTCGATGACTATACTTGCATGCCGAGATATTATGACAGTAATGTCAGAAATAGCAAGTAGATGAATTCCTCCTCGGCTGCACATCGCTTCTTCCCCTTCATTCCAATGTATGTTTGCCAGTAGTGGCATCACGATGATCGTGTTTGGGTGTCGAGGTGACTCTAGACCTGGCCATGCTCAGAGTCAGCCTCGAAGGCGGGCTCATCCTTGACCTGGAAGTCCTCCAGCTCGGCAGCCTCTGCCTTGATGGCCTTGGCGGCACGCTCAGGAGTCTCGGCTATGGTCTGGTCAGCAGTGTCAGAGATGGTAGAAGAGAAGTTGGTAACGTACTGTTGCCTCGCTTGCGAGAGCCAGACTTCTTGGGGCCAACATAGGTGCCATCATCGTCATCCTCAGAGTCAACCTTCTTGTTGACCTTGCGCTTGCGGGCTGGGAAGAGTGGTTAGATTTGGCTAGGTGACGACGAGGCAAGACACTTACGAGTAGCCTTCTTGACAGGAACGCTAGGAGCATCTCCGCCATCCTGCTGCTGCTGTCGGAGAGCATCGATCTTCTTGTTGACAGCAGTCCACTGGTTCTGAAGGGACTTGACAGTGCGGCCGGGCATCTGGACCTCGGACCAGTTGATGCCCTTGCCCTCAGGCTTCAGCTGCATGATGATTCGAAGAAGAAACTCGTTCTGAAACACGTTTGGGTTAGAACAGGATGGATGAATAGTGACTTCAGTACGTTACCTTGGCTTCCTCAGTCCAGGCGTTAGCCTTGCCGGTAGGGGTTCCCTCAGACATGATGAACGTTGGTGAGAATCGAAGATGGATAGAGTGGTTGTGTTCGCAGGTTGCTTCTTTGCTCAAGCAACGGACAGTTTGCTACTGTAAGATGGTCAAGACGGTGTCAGCTCAAGGATCGATGTGCAGGTGAAGAGGGGAAACACAGTGGAAGGGAAGCTGCTCTCTCACCTTGGTAGAAATAGAGGCAGAGTCGAAGGTAAATCTGCCAAGCGAACTGCGAGGTCGATACTCTCTTGCTAGTCAGTAGTGAGCGACAAGTGAATGAAAGGAAGAGAGTAAAGAGTAAAGCACGAACCGAAGAGATGGTGCTGTTGTGTTGTGGTGAAGAGGAGAGAGGTGAAGAGAAGGGGAGAACGCAGTGCGTGTTGGAGAGTGAAGGAGAGCGAAGACTTCCCCGCTCTGCTAGTACAGAAGAGGGGATTTTCAGAGTAGAGAGAGCAATGCACTGAGCCAGCACTGGCACCTAGTCAAGTCCTATTGACCCAGGAGTCAAACGGAGGGCATTGACAGGCGAACAGGTCCAAGTGAAAGGAGTTGTTTGAAAGGAACAAGCAAACTTACTGGTAGGAGGCTATCAGCAACTACAGTATTTCCCTAACTTGGGGATATTTTGGGAGAAGCGGACGATGAGGTGTGGTGGTCAAGTGTCAAAGAGAGTGTGTGGGCGATGAGAGAGTGTGGTGCAGTCTGGAGAAGCTATTCCCACACCCACCTAGCCTACCTATATCTCTAGACTTTTCCCAGGCAGTGAATCATGCCCTCAGAATAAGCACAACTACGGAGACTGTACAAGCCCTAGGGGGAGACAAAAAACACAATGCTGGTGGAGAGCCATGGAAGGGACTTAATGCTTTGGATGCGGCAGTGTCTTCCTACACCAATATTTCCATGTTGCGACAACAGGTGCAGCCGGATGGGCGCATCCACAGAGTGATTGAGGACAGAGGGACGGTGCCAAACATCATCCCAGAGTGCTCAGGGTCAACTACTACATCCTCAGCCCAACCATCAAGACTGAATTAGCTGTGCACTAACCTCTCTGAGTCTTGGGTTTTATGTCTCTCGCTGGGAGTCGAAAACTCTCACACTTGAATGTACATACATACGCTACTCAACCAGTAACTATTCCTACACAGTTGGACCACACAAGTCCTTCAGATCCATTACCATCTTGTCTATTTCTATGCGCTATTCATACCATCATATACACGTCCCGGAGCCTCATCTCCGTGAACCACGCCCTACTTACTCTGGAGACCGTCGTAGAAGCTGTCCAGTATTAGTAAGGGCGAAAACGCCTTCAATGCCAAACCCCCATCGCCAAGCTACTACTAAAGATAAGCCATAACCAGGATCAACCGGATCGCTCGCTCCCATGTGCCACACGTTCGCCTCGAGCTTGTGTTGCTATCTTCCTGCCCAGATCCTGAACCAAGCTCCCATCGCTGGATTTCCCCAGAAATGCTAGGAAATCATCTCTCCGTCAAGACATCCATGCTCCCTCCGTCCGTTGTAGACAGCATCCCATCTTGCCATCCCATATTGAAGCATAACGACACAGTAGACAGTACGCCCCCCGTTCGCTGCCAACTCCACAAATGCAAAACCAAATCGCTTACTTCATCCTCATACGAAACGCCATGAACTCTCGGAATCGATGCTCGTGCTCTTCACACGCTGCGCTCCAGCGTCTCCGGACGTCCATATCCTGCTCTAGCCAGTTGTAGTACTCCTGAACATCGGCATCGCCACGGGCCTCTAAGAATGAGTATCCCTTTTCTTTTCTGGTATTCGCAATGTGCGCCTTTCGCGTAGCAAAGTGGTCGACCACCTGACTGTTGAAGGTATCCCAAAGACGCATGTAGCTTTCGAAATCTTTGACGTACTTCTCCCAAGCCGCCACATTCGGCTGGCCTCCATTGACTGCTGGGAGTTGAGGAGCAACAGGGGGCGATGGAAACCTCAAAGGATGGACCTTGGGAAGCTTGATGGAAACATCAGCCGAAGCCTTGCTCTCAAAAGGCAAGTTGTCCTTCATATCCGCAAAGGACTTCAACCCCGAGCTCTGATGGGCAAATGGGGCCACGTTTCGCAGGTCAGCGAAACTTGCCCGGAACTCCTCACTATCCTCCGATCCCACATTATTGGGGTTCACCGGTTTTCTCGGAATCTCCAGCGGCTTATCCTTGCCGTTCACATTGTCCACGTTGCCAGGTCGCCACTCAGGTCTAGAAGGCTCAACGTGGATGTTTCGAGGCTCGTTGAATGCTGGAACTGTTCCTGCTGCAGTTGTTGGTTCAGCGGGTTGCGCTGGCTGGGCCACTGGTGGCTTGGGCTGGGGCGAAGGCGTGGTCGGGGCCGGCTGGGGTGTCGGGATCTTGGGGGGTCGAGGTGGTGGTGCTGAGGTCGAAGCAGGGGGGCTGTCGATGTCCATGGCCTGAGGGCTCTCAGCTACAGGGGGCTCTTGACCCTTTCGTCCACGCCATTCGAACACCTCTTCATCACTGCTGCTATCGTCGACTAGTGCTGAGTGGCTCGGCTTCTTGGAAGCTTTGGGCTTCTTCGAGCTTGCCCGGTTAGATCGAGTCGGGGACACCGACTTTGACTGGGATGGCTGCGGAACAAACGTCTGTGGGCCAAACTTGTCACTCCATCCTTCAGGGTTAAACGCCGACTCGGGCTTGGCAGATTCCGGCCTCTCTGACTCGGATGGAACGCTCGAAGTATCTGTACGGTTAAGAGTTGGGCGCTTCTTCGGTGACCGACGACCTCCTCTGCCTGCCTGAGATCGAGGCTTCGTTGGGCTACCTTTCTCTGTTCCAGCGTTAAACTGCCAGCCGGTTGCGTCCTCGTCCTCGGCGAAGCTCGTGTTAATATCGTCGGTGCTGCTTCTTGCGAAGCGGCCAGGGTCAGGGGATGTTTGCGCGAAAGTCTCGTCGTTGACGGGGAAACTGAAGCTGTGCAAGTTGACCTTGTTAGCACGGTTCGATGTACGGGTGTGATCTGAGTGGCTGTATTGATGCTTCGTCTTCTTGGTTGAGCTTCCAATCCCCGCGTTATTGATAAGCTTGTCCAAGAATTCGACCTGATGTCGCTCAAAGGGGGTCAACTGATGAGGAGAATCATGTCTTCCACTGGGAGACTTGTTGAAAGAACTGGTGCCTGAATCATATGGGCATGCGTCGTATGGATGAATGCCCGCCAGACCTGGCTCAAAACCATGATTTCTCCGACACTTGCTGGATCTTGGTGAAAAAGGAATGTGGTTGAACTTGGTAGAAGATGGTTGGTCATACATTGATGGTCCGCCAGCGTTGCTCTGTGATTGAGATGCTGTCAAGGTGTAAGCAAATATAGATTTAAGATAGGCTCATCAATCACACTTACGGGTTCCGTCCCCGGGTACGTTAGGGGTTTGGTCAGGAGTTGAAGTAGCATTCTTGAAGCCGCTGCGAGTCTTCTTCAAAGGAGCTTTGGGTCGGTCCGCGGGATCTCTGGGGAGGGACTGTTCAAAGGCCCTGTCGCCCTTGTCGCCCTTGGGCGCACTAGCGCTGCGTTGTCGGTTGAAGGCCTCGCTATCTGAAGATTCGTCACGGTGCGTAGTATCTCGGGTGCTCTTGGCTCGGTTCAGGTTGATGCCGTCAAAGGGGTTCGTCTTCTCACCACCGTGTGAAAAAGTGTACGGAGTGCTTTGTCGAGGATCTGCCCAGCTGTCTCGGTCTCTGAACTGGCTTAGAGGATCTGGCATCGTAGTAGGAGGTGGTCTCGCAGGAGGTGGGGGGGCTTCTTGAGGAGGCTCTTGCGGGAAGGATTGCGCATATCGCTCCGATGCTGATCTTGAGTTGTAGTTACTGCTGGCCACCGGAGGCTCATCACCCATAGCTGTACGAGGATGGAATCCCGTCTTCCTAGCACCAAATGAGGCTTCGGCTCGCTGTCTGGCAGACTCAGTCCGTGGTGGAGGGGGTGGAGGAGGAGGCCGGGGCTGATCGCTCGCCTTGGCCGGGCCCTTGCGCATGTTCTCGAATGCCCGGGCAGCATTCTTCTTTGCCTCGGTCTCCGACTGCTTCGCGGTAGGAGGGACGCCTGAAGCAAAACGGGTTTGCCATCTCTGCGCGCCTGATGGAGTCGCTCTCGGGGTCCCGTTGTTACGCCGGGGTGGTGGCGGATACTGGGCACTGACATTCGACCATGGGTTTCCCTTAACACCCGATGCGCCTGGGTATCTGTTACGAGTTCGCGATGCATCGTACTTGGCTTTTTGCTCAGGATCGGAGAGAATCTCGTGCGCCGATTGAATTACTTGGAACTGAGTGTTGACCTCATCTTCTCGCCCAGGATTACGATCTGGGTGGTACTTTAGTGCTGTGCCGCGAGTTAGTTGACGCAAACGATCCGTATCCTAGTTGTGACAGTACCAAGTTTCCGATATTGCTTCCTAATATCCGCGGCGTCTGCCGTCGGGGGCAGCTCTAGGTCTGCATAGTAGTCTCGGGGTGTGCCCATCGCAACGGGATCTTGTGCGCTGCCAACAGGTTGCTGAAGCCGGTTATGCGATGGCTAAGAGATCACACCAGCGCAATATGAAAGATCAAATCCTAATTTGTCTTGGGATCGGCATGAAGGTTCGTGTCAGGTCGATTTGCTGCGCTCGTTGAGTGGGCGAGAGGGTGTTGGTGTTTTCGTCTCGGTCCGTTCGCTATGTAAGAATCGTCCAAGATACTATAGGTCCCGATTCGGATTGCGCTGGGATCAAAGAGGCCCCGGATCAAGGCAGGTTTGCTTCGTACCGGTGCAAACTATGTCAAGTGCTGTGTTGAAGACTGATGTCAGCTCAGGAATTGCCAAGCCAGCGAAGCGGAGGGGTTGAAGTGAAGCGGCGAGGACGATGCAGGATCAGAATCTTGAAACCAGGAAACGTAAGGGGAGTGTCCTAGGCTGCGCAACATGGTTGTCCAGTCAAGAGCCAGGCCGGGTTTTACAGTGCTCAAAGACCTCGGAACGAATGGTGCACCGCAGGGCCGTTTGGCTGTGTCCTCTTCCACTCGAGTTCCATTCTCGACATGGGGCTGCACAGATCCAGATTGGGGAGAGATGGTTGGCAGCTGATCCAAGGAAGCGGCATACTTACCAGAATGACGTCAAATCTCGGCCGTGAGGCAGGCTTCTGGAGACTGAATGAAGCTGTGGAGAGGGAGCGGCGAAGGATGATGGAAGGAAGTCGAGACGAATAGTCGGGCGCTCAAGAGAGGTGATGCAGCAAAAGTGCAGAGAGGGTCGAGAGAAGAGAGCACCCGCGCGCGCCAGAGGTGATCAGAGGTCAGGTACCTTTTAGCGATGGATGGAGGTTGATGGTGGGTGCCAGGTGTGCGGGAGGACGGTAGGTACTTCAAGGGTACTTTGTTCCCCGAAGATTCTCAATGTACCACCCAGGGCCGCGTCGAGGGGCTGTGGCTCAGCTCTGTGGTGGCCTCGCAGCGCTTTCTTAGGTCTTTGCTCGGGCTTTACAGACCCGCACGGACGGATGCCAAAGGGTTTATTGGATTGGTGCTTTGGAATTCGGAGGAACCGGGTTATTCACTGTCGTTGAAGCCTTTGGGCGCAGATTTGTTCCAGGCAAAGTACTTTTGGTGCAGGGTCTTGGGCGTAAAAGAAAACAAAACATGTGGCGGGGCAGTTTGTACCGGCAACGGCAACGCAACGGACGGGGTGATGAAAGAAATCCCCGGAACCCCACTTCGGGCTGGAATGGCAGACGACAACAATTGTGAGTGCCACTAGGAGTCCTCATGGACCATATGCAATCAATTCGTATTGGAGTTTTTGTATGATGGAGAATAGATAAGTTGCTGTAAGTAAATGCCTGAACTCACTCAACTACTGCTCATCAACACCATAATGCGACGATGCATGATGGCTTAGTCTATATGCTTGACAGACCCGAACAAGTAGTAATCATTACACCTTTGCATGCACTCTTTCGCACTTCTCCAGACTCAAGAGGTACAAACTTACGCTTGGAGGCCGTACGTGGTGCACAAGTGACTCCATCATGAGAGCACTGCCACAATTGCACTCATGACGAAGCCACATCAGCACCGCCACGCCCGACCCAGCTTGACATCAGAGGCTTGGAGGGTTGCCAGTCTCTGTCTGCATGAGACCTCCCTCTGTCGAGCAACACCAGAATCCAGGGCCATCGGAACCCGTGTGGCACTGAAGGCCTCTTCTCAAGTTGTGGAACGTGTAAGCGGCCATGATATCTTTTGCTGACAAGTATCCGCCCAAAGGGGGAGAAGAGCTTGTGTACACAACAGCGGAACTAGGTTGCGCATGTGATCAACCCAACGCACTACCTAGTCAGCATCTGTGCAGAGCTTGGACTCGATTCTCAGTCAACTTCGTCTCGAAGGGCCTGATGACACACGGAATATGGACAGAAATCGAGCTAGTGTCGTGATAGCCTCACTACGTACGATGGACCAAAAAGCACTCGTAGTAGCACCCTCACAATGACACGCGATCACACCAACAACGTTGCAAATTCTCGCTGGATTATCTGACCGATAAATTTACACCATCTCATTATTTCTTCCCCGCCTCAGCTTCACTGGCCCGCCTTCTCTGCCGCCATCTTGGCCTCCATCTTCCTCCGCGCCGCAAGGATCATCTCGTCCCGCCGGCGCTGTAGCGAAGCCTGACGCTCGTCCCGGTTCGAGCTCCAGCCCTTGCCCTGAGAATCCTGCTCGCTGGACGGCGCGGTGTCCAACTTGTTCTTCAGATTATACCGTGTGATCAAGTCTGGCTGCGCCGGCTTCTCCGGTTGTCGGGGCGCCGTCGCTGCGCTGGCGCTGCCGGCGGATTGGCCGGGCGGAGGCGGTGGTTGGAAGGTGACCGGAGGCTGGAGGGGCAGTTCATATTAGAAAATTCGGCCTGTGTCGGAACTGGAGTCTTCAACATACCGTGTCTAATCGGCCAGCCAAGATGCGCTCCGTGGTGTTCTGGATATTGCCTCCGTTTCGTTGCAGATCCCAAAGAATGCTCCGTCTATCCGCCTGGGGAAACATCTGCTGTATCCTCTCCACGGCGACCTCTCTTGACCTCATAAACGCCTCGGGAGAACGCGCAGCTTGAGGTGGCGACGGGCCTCCGAAGAACAGATATCGTATTATCAGACCCGAGACCACCAGGATCGCCAGAAAGTATGGCAACGAGATCTGATCGTCCGCCATGATTGTATCGTATGCGAGCCGTCCACGAAAGGCACGTGAGCCGTAGTGCGGTAATCGACGAAGTGATGCGGCTATCTGCAAGGGCGGCTAGGATAGTAGTTCGTGGAGGTGAGGGAAGTAAAGGGTAGATTCACATGGAAGCTAATAAGCTACCAGCGTGGGTCGATGGTATGGATCTAACGTTGTGGTTACGCCAACAAGGAGGGATGGGGCGCCCCAAGAAACTCCCTTTGGAGTCAATGGTGGAGAAACCTCGGCTATTTCCCCAACGCAAGTTGTTTCAAGGGAGCACTCACTCACGTCACAAGGCGGCTCAAACTCACAACTTGCTACTTTTGAAGCCCTGATTGTAGATGATATGAACAAGGTGCTCCAGGCCAATGCAGATGAACTTTAAGCCTCCAAATATATCCAGCAAGTCAAGCTGAAAATAGTAGACACGCATGATAGTGTGTCCCCAAATGAGCACAGGACCCCTCATTTCACATCCAATATGAAATCACTCCAGCGACACACCCACTGTTCAACTCCTACAATCATTAGAGAGACACATGTACTTTGCAGAAACCGGGAGGCATCCTTTATTGAGCGCCCACACCCCGGTGAAAAGCCATCAACTTCAAGAGACTAGATCGTCTCATTACTGACATAGTACCAAAAGACCCAAACCATTTCCATGAGAAGGAGTTGCCCCGCCCTGACGGCCAAACGCCCATGGTACACTTCCCACCGTTTCCATCACTTATCCCCAATGCTGTCTTCTGTTGCGCCATTGTCATGGCCCTTGCTGGCACCATTACCCTTTGCCTTTGAACTCGGCTTTTCGAGAGATGGATTACGCTAGGAAACAGCCGGTCCCTGGCTGAGACTGGTATCAAGATCGCCATAATGGAGGGTGAATTCCCGCTGCGGTCACCGTTAATTCTCGTCCTAGAAAATCCGGATATCTCAACATACCCGTTCCTTGCGCCAGGTGGTTGAATCCCACACGATGTAGTAACCTCGCTCATGGGTCGGGCCCAGTGTTTGAGGAGTCATGTGATCATCCTTTGTCAACCAAAGCTGCAACTTCTTGTGCCATCTCCAGTTTCGTGAGTGTCTGGCGAGCTCGTGTTAGTGGAATGAAACCTTCCTGAGGCAAGGGGCCGTCCTTACAGTTCTACTGCGGCCATCTGCTGCTTTAGGTCCGCTGGGGAGCTGTAGAAGATCCAGAACAGAGTCTCCTCGTTGAAGTTGGGAATTTTGCTCTCAATCGGCTGGACATTGGTCACGTTGTAGCAATCCGGTAGCCGGAATTTACCAGCATTTATAGCTGGCCGAGGAGGTGTGTCGTCAAAGAGAGAGTAGTTCTGCGTTGAGAACAGGCTGGACTTGGTCAGTGGTGCTCCCAAACCAGACGAAAGCACTTACTCGGGAGACGACATGTCAAGCCCCAACGACATCGGATCCATGCCCACCACCATCGCGTGGTAGTCGGGATAGTTGTTCATAAGCGTTCTGAGGCCCTTAATACCCCACCTGTCGGCTGCGGACATGCCAGCTAGAGGGTCAATAACCTCTGCAGCTTGGGCGTCCTGGTCGTCGTTCAAATTCCTTCCAGAACCATCGTTGCCGATAGCTCCTAAAGGAGATGCTCCCTCAGCTGTGGCTGCGCCGCCTTCTTCCCGCATGCCTGGAGGTTTCTGTCGTGAATCGTCCTCAGTCGCAGCGGCCTTGCCATCCTGTGGCCTTGAAGAACCTGCAAAGGTTAGCATCCGCGCAAGATGAATCAAAGGGAGATAAGGGCCTACCAGGGGCGCCAATGCCAGGCGGTGACCTTGCCTCATTCGCCCGGCTGTTAGCCGAAACCGCGTTGAGAAGACCATTCCCCCTGTTTGGCACATGACCAGAGGCTCCAGCTTGAGGTCCAAATCCCAGAGATGACATCAGATTCGCCGCGCGCTCAGATGTAATGTCTCCGTTTGCTGTTCGGTTGAGAGGGGGGAAGTCGTCGATGCTACCAGTTTGGGCCTGAGACGACTGGCCAAGGTTCCCTTGGTTTCCGAACCGAAAGCCACCCTGCACTGGAGGTCCGCGAGAGGAGGGGCTGAACAGATCTTCTTGGCCACCCTGCGAGGCAAGGGTCGCAGACTGGTTGCGTGGTACAGGGCCCCCAGGGTTCCTCGACCCAGCGGTCGACCACATTGACTGCGCGTTGGCGTTGGACATCTGAGGGTTGTTGGATAATGATGGAAATTCTCTGATAAATGTTAGCGTGTGTTTTTGTTCTTGTTTGGCAATGTAATGATGTGTGGCGCCCAAGAGGATGAGCTAGTGTTCGAGAATGGTGATGGCGACCAGAGTGCACATACGACAAGTCCAGAGGTGTAGCGGGCTGCGACCCGGTCAAGCTCTGCGCAAAGCTCACGTTCCCGCCAAGCTGACGTCCTGCGTTCTGAGGACCTGCCCCTGCCATAGGAACACCTCCTCCAAACGCCCAACCCGAGTTGTTGTTTCCTGTGTTGATGCATCGTTAGCCTCAGCTCGAGGTCGGGCCATGGGAGCCGCCTGGCCACCACCAGGGCGGTTGCAATCGCGTACCCAGCTTTCCGTTTGGTAATCGGGCTGAACCTGCTCGTCCAGGTTGTTGAGGTTGTTGTTGACCACCGAAGCCACCAGGCATTCCGCGGAGTGTCTGTGGCACTGCCCCTACCGTTCGATCATCTCGTCAGCGCTGTCCTAACAACCCAGTGCTTTCATAATTTCTCCAGCCGTGATCCTAGCGACACTATAGAGAGCTCCAGATCAGGCTCTACTCCGCATTTCAAGCCATTGAAGCGATTGTTGCGTCGTCCGAGCGTGGCAAACGAGGGTCGAGGAGGAGCATCGTGGTGCGAAGAATCGCGGGGACACACGAGCTCAGAAATAGACGCAAGGCTTCGTCCAAAAGCCGTAGCCACTCGCAATGTCTCGACGGGGCGAAGCGTGATCTCGGTATCGCAAAGTTCGGAGGCACAGGCTGGAGCGCGGGGTCCTGAGGCTGAAAGAACGACGTCGTGGGGTGGTCCTACCTGGCCGATTCATGATTGCAGTAGTTCGCGCGAGCTTTGAGAGCAAGTCGCGGAGGATGTAAAGGGAACGTTGTCGAGTGAATGCTTGGATGAGAGGTCGCGGCTCAAGACTCGGTGCGTAGGTTGTTGAGCAGACGAAAGGCGGTCGTTGATGCGATCGATGCTCTGGCAGGGCTCGCTCAGGCTTTTGCTGGCTGCGCTGGTCGGGGAAGGCTACGTACTGTGCTTGTGCTGTCCATGCTCTGTGCTCTGTGCGACTAGACGGCTGGGCTGGGCTGGCGGCACTTTCCCTTCCCTTCCAGTGGCGGAGGGTGGATGCCCGGGTTCAAGTGGGTCCGCACCGACAGCGATGTACCCGCCAATCAGAGCCGGAACCGGCCAAGGCTGAGCGGCTGCTTGTTCGCACCTCGCGTCACCGGGCAGGCATTGGCAGCATCAACACCAGGTACCGAAACCAAGCGCAAACAGTACCTCACCCTGAACCTGGATGCATCTTCCCGCGCAGTGATTGTCGTTCTTCGTCTATTCGTGACTCTATTCTAGTTGATGGCTTGCTTGAAGCTGCTCTCAAATTCTACCTCAGCCACGTTTCGTCCAATCAAAATGATCTTGCCTTCTGGAGGCGGCGCCTCATCATCTCGCGGCCCGTCATTTATCTCAAAAATCTCCCTGACCCCCTGGAGCATCTTGATGTCTCCGTTGGCAAACACAAGGCGGCCCTTGGAGCGGTGAATCTCAAACCCTCCCTCCTTGTCCGCCTCGGGGAGCTTGTTGTCCCACAGCACTGAACGTAGCCAACGGTCAACAGCATCCAACTGTTCCGGTTCGAGGCGACCGACAGGTATCGTGACAGTTGAGATGGTCTAAATGGACGGTTAGCAACAGATTTTGTCCCAAGAAGCGCCGAGGTCGACGGAAACCTACAGGGTCGAGATGGCTATGCCCCTTGGCACTCGCCTCCGATTCATTGAATTGATCATATGCGTGCAGATCAAGTAGGAATCCCTCCAGTTGGGGAACCACACTCCTCTCTGTCACATGGATCTTTGCCAGTCCGTTGATCGACTCAATCCTTGCCCTGACCTGGCTGAGCTCCGTCTCTGTAACCATGTCGGCCTTGTTGATGACAATCACATCCGCGTGAGAAATCTGGACATGGGCTGTGGTCATGACTGGACCATGATCATCGTGGTCATGTCCTTCAACCTTGCCTTTCGGGTCGTCGAGACTGAGCAGAATGTTTTTCGCATCCACCAAAGTGACAATACCGTCAAGGTAAATTGTACTTCCAAGCCCATCGTCCACCCAGAACAGCGGTGCCAGGTTACCGGGGTCGGCCAAACCAGTCGTTTCCAGCAGAATGTAGTCGAACGCGCCCTTCTTGGACATGAGAGACTCAATCGCGTTCACACCCGTGTCCCTATTCATGTTAGTGTTGCCCCCCAAAAAGACAGGAGATCTACCCTACTTGACTGAGCAGCATATGCAGCCATTACCAACTTCAAGCCATTCCTCAACTTGTTCACCTCCCTTGTTCACAGTAAGGGACTTTTCGATATCGAGTGCTACAGTACCATTCAGACAAGCATCAGTCATATCGACTCAGGTGTACTCACAGTCCCCAAATTCTGTTCTTGAGTTAGCAAATGTCTCCCGTCAAGTCATAGTCCTTTCAAACCATTCATAATCACAGCAATCTTTTTGCCATGCTGAGCCGTGAGGATGTAATTCAACAGTGTCGTTTTACCAGCACCGAGGTAACCTAATACGTCAGAAATGAAATGAAATGAATGATCCATGAGTTATTACCTGTAACAATAGTAATGGGGACCTTGACCGTGATCTCGCCATCCACCTCGTCTGCGGCCGTGTTAACGAGCTCTGGCGGGGCATCGTCATCAAAATCCATGGTTGCTAGGCTTGGTAATGTCGTCAATCTCGATCTGAATGTTCGCTAGAAAATGTCCGAGTTCCACACTCGAGAATGCAAAATATGTAGGGAAAAGTCCGATTTAAAAGCCTAGAAATCGTTCTAGGTGGTGTATTTCCCAAGATTTCCACTTTCATCATTTCAAAATCAGGCACAGAACTTGGAACGTTGCGTATAAGTCGCACGGTCCCCGTTTGATGCATTCACCAAGCTGTCTATGCACCTACCGAGGCCTCTTCAAGGACCCCAGCCAAGCCCTGCCAGCCAGCCACTCACCAGCCAACGTCGCAGCCTCGTCGTGTGCTGTTAACCGCCCAGCTCTCTCTCCCAAACCTACACTCGCTCGTTATCGCGTACGTTTTCTCTACGCTGCGGCTCGACATCACCAACCGCCATGTCGCTAGCACCGAGCTCGCCTCGGCTACCAAGCCCGCCGCCTGCGGCTGAGATCCAGATCGGTCCCAAGTCGCCGTCTGGCGGCCCAGCAGCTAGTCCCCAGACGACACCACAGGAGCAGACACAGCTTGATGCGAGTTCTAGACGGCGGATACACCCAGGCACAAAGGCAGCAGACATGTCTGCCGGTCCTCCTTTGATACCCCTACATGAGGTTCGTTGCGCCCATGTTGACATGGATTGAGCTCCCAACTAACATCAACCAGCTCGACTCGGCCTTCCAGCTCCAAGAACACCTAGCCGCTCTCCACTGCTATCATACCGCCTCCAACACGCAACCAATCACCCGCGCGACGGCACTGCAACTTGCACAACCTCCAAACGGCATCGACCGAACCATCTGGCTCTATGAGCTCTGCCGCTTCCTCATCTCGCAGTGCAACTCCCTCATCGTCGGTTTCCTCTTCGACACCCCGCCATGCAGTGCAAACACGTGCCCCGAGATGCGCGCTTCCGAGTGGCAGTTCCTCTGCGCCGTACACGAGCAGCCCAAGAGCTGTTGCGCCATTGACTACTGCTGCCATACCCTTGACTGGGCAGCCAACGTCGTCACCGACCAGAAGATCTTTCCTAGCCGTTTCGTCGTCCTCAGTGACAATCATAGCAAGAACGTCGGCATAAAGAACCTGGTCAACGTGTTCCGCAGGCTGCACCGCATATTCGCCCATGCATGGTTCCAGCACCGTGGTGTATTCTGGTCCGTCGAGGCCCAAACCGGGCTCTATGTCTTCTTCAAGACGGTTTGCGACCTGTACGATCTGTTGCCTGCCGAGAACTACAAGCTACCGCCCGAGGCAGAGGGCTTGGAGACTCCTCAGCTGGAGCACGAGACTGAGAAACCCACACCCACTATTCTGAAACCCCCATCCCAGCAGCGCGGGCCTGGTCCTGAAGACGACAATATGCATCCCATGAGGACAAACACCCGGCGCCATATAAGGAGCAGCCCCTCAACAGGCAGCGCTGTGACAACCGTCATGGAGGCAGAGGAGGAAGAACCTGATGGAGTTTCGCGCAAACTTCGAGACATGCACATCACGGCCCCTTCACCAGTCGAGGAGGAGCCTGAAGTAGCTGAAGTTCCTGTTATTGTCGAGCAGTCCGCTATGCCGCAAACCTCGTCTGAGTCCCATGAGCAACCCGCCGAAGAAGAGGACGAGGATGATGATGCCGATGCTGACGCCGACGATGCTGACATGACAATCGTGGAACCGGCTGTGGAGCCGCCTGAGCAAGATACTGAAAAGGACACCGAACCTCAAACCACTCAAGCTGAGCCAAGCCCACAACCAGCAGCGCCCGAAGAAAACCAAGAGAAGGACACACCTCAGGAGACTTTGGCGGAGGAAAATGCTTCCGCGCCAGCGGAGACAGCAGTTGAGGAGCAAGGCTCTGCTTCCCAAGTTACCCCTGAGCCTGCTAGTGACAATCAAGAGACAGAACCAGACACTTCTACATCTGCTGCCACGGTTTCGGAAAAGGAGACCAAGGAGGATGAGACACGATAGACCAGGAAAGCGCGCTTTACTTAATCCACGACTCCTGTTATCCGGAAGAGTGCTGTAGATCATCAGGTCAAGGCTCGCACCGGAGCCAAGTTACTATATAATACATCGTGTAATATGAGTTCTCAGAGGTTGGGTATCTGCGGCTCGGGGAAGCAGTCGCCTTTTCCTTTTTCAAAATCCAGATCCAAATCCTTTCCGTTCCGTAGAACGCCCTCCTGTTCCAGTTGTCCAACGTGTCCCAGGTTCTTCCAATGTCTACCGTTGTATCCCCACTCATCAACGGCCGTTCTCCCGAGAAATGTGTCTATCCAGTTTCGCATGATGCCCTTAACGCCATGTGGCCTAACGTGGACCGAGATCATGAACCTTGTATCCCCATTGATTTCCCCGCCTCGCCTTTCCCGATCCTCTACTCGCTCTGGTGGATAACCCCTGAAGAGTCATCAGTACCTCAGCAATAGGCCTGAGCGCGCAGAAGTCTGGCTGCTCCAGCTTGACACTACTGGCTTGAAAAGCCATCATATCGGTTGCAAAACGAGCGAGTTTCGTCCAGGACCGAGCATTATATCCTCCTGCAGAACAGCAGAAGGAGACTTTTCCGGTCCATGGGGTAATTGTATCGGCTCATCCCCGCTTCCTATCCTCCGCTCTGCGACCTAACTAGGTCCCTCACCAATGGGCAGTGATTTGTTCGCCTCGTCCATTAATGACATCTTGGCGAAAATATGCCTGACCTCTCGAAGATTCTCCTGTTGAGCTGTTACGGCCGCGGCGTTCCGCTCGTCAGCGAAGTTTCGGATGTTCTGTAATACAGGGCTGAACCCTTCATTGTTTGGTAACCACCATTGCACACATGACGGCTCTCGAAAGAGCTCGGCCATCTTGCTTCGGATTGTGATAGGGTGAATGTACCTAGAAAGCTGGTCAGTATTTTGCTCTGTTCGATGCTCGCACGCACCAGAGGTCGTCTCCTTACCCCATAGTCTCTAGCAAAGCAAACTTTCGACGGAACCACATGTGATGTCGTGCGTCCTGGGGTAAGAACAAGGCTGCAATTGCAATGCAGGCTTGTATCAGGACCAACACGCCCTTGGGGGTCGATGGCCAGAACTCCAAAGTCTCGAAATATTGGCAAGTTCTGTACGCGTGCTTGTTCAGATCCGCGAACAAGATGTCCGGCCTCGTACCAGACGACTGGCACTTGTGCATAATCATGATGCTATTCCACTCCGCGCACAGAACGGTTGCGTGGAACAATGGAAAGTCGTAGAGGATACCGACGGTGTATGGGTCGACAATATCGTCCGGAGGAATCGATTCTGGGGGCGGGAACTCCGTGATGAGATATCTCTGGTCCAGGAGGGCAGGATCGCGCTTTTCCTTCCACTCCACGAGTCGTTTGTCTATTGCCTCGTGCTCTTTAATGAAGTCCTCAGGAGAGATCTGGCCCCTACTGCCTTTGGCGAACAAGATGGACATGTCGTATGAGATCAGACGCAGCCGAGAAGACCATTCTTCGATTATCCATCGCAACTCCGCTGGATGGGCAGCTTTTTCCGATTGATAGAAGTCCACCATGGCCTGAAACCAGTCTCGGGGCAGGTCGGTCGGAAAGCCTCCCATGAGGGCAACAAAGTTATCGAATCGAGCGTACCAGCTGAGGCACATGCGGCCCATGGCGGTCTGCATCACCGTCTGGGGTGTGAATATGCTGGTCAGTATCTCGAGTGCTGCTTTTTGGTGTCCCATGAGGTTCACCCAATCGCCAAAGTACTCCTAGATAGAGTAGTTAGAGGAACAGCGTTCAAACAGCAATAGATTGCAAACCTACTTCTATCGTGGCAAGTTGCAGGATTGTCAGCAAGGTGGCCACGTTGGGTTTCTCCTTTCTCTTGAGTAGGCCAAGTAAAAGCGTCACGCTCTTGTTATAGTACTGCAAGAAATCTTGTAGTTTTCCTTGGGGGTTGTCAAGTGTGAGATGGTATGCAGAGAAACCGACAACAGCGTTAAGTAGTGGCTCATGGCGAGTAGCCACGCTGGGAAGGATAGTCTTGAAGAAGTCATCCGAATCGGTGGGGATACAGTAGTTAAAGCTGGTGATATTTTCGACAAAGAAGGATAGACATCGCTGATATTCGGGCGGCAAATGCGACCAGTCGGCTGGTCCTAGGTTCACGGGGAATTCGATAGAGGGGTAAGCAGCTGCGAGACTGCTTGGTGTTGCCGTCGCACTCGATGGGGACGAGCTCTTGGAGGGTGCGGAGCGTGCCGAAGACTTTGACGTCTGATCTTCCGTTTCTTCCTCATCAAGGATCGTTTCAAGCTTGCTCTCTCGGTCTGCATCTTCGTCGTCTTCTGCATTTGAGGAGGAGGGGCTTGTTTGCTGAGTGGAAGCAGTGGAATCTCTGGATTTACCAGATCCCCCTGAGCTCTTTGAGGATGGAGGGTCGGGGTAGACACATTCACGACTCCCCTTTTTGCAACCTTTGCATTGTCAGTAATGGCGCCTAATCGAATACATGGCATGGAACTACACCCACGTTCGCATATTGGTCGTGTTTCGTCGCACTGAGAAAGTTAGATGCGCAAGTTTCGATGTTAGTCGCGAAGCGCTGCTTACCTTGACTCTCCGGCTCCGGCACATAAAGCATCCAGAACGCGTCCTGCGATGCTTAACATGGTCCACTGCAGCAGGAGTTCCAGCTGCAGACTTCCTGCGACCTTTCTGGGACTTGGCTGGGTTAAACATCATTGGGTCCGGGAAACCGGTGAAATACCCGAGCTGCTGATACGGACCAGGCATCGGAGCGGAGGCCATGGAAATCGGGGGACCATGGAGTCGGGGGTCGAGCATTTCTTCGGGGGAGGTAACCGGATTCATCCCAGCCCCCGACATGGAAGAGAGAAAGTGATGATAGTAGTCTCCCATTGTGACAGCTGCAGCACAAACAGCTCGGGTAGCTCGAGTGTTTCAGAGCTGCTGAGGGAAGGTGTCTTGGGTTAGGAAGAGAAACAAATTGCGATTCGCATGCTTGCCGAGAACGGTGCTTGCTGATCGACGGGAGTTATGCCGGGTCTGGAGCACACAAGACAGAACGGTGAGGGGACAGAACGTTTCTTGAAGCTCAGCCGTTCCAACTGGCCCATGTGCCAAGGGCGACTCGGAGTATATGAGCGTCAAGAGTTGGCCCAAGGCCTAGCGGAGAGGCAAGTTTCGACAAGGCGGATGTGGACGATGGGGGGCAACCAAACTTGGGGGCCGGCTGGCAATTTCTGTTTCCTGCCGGTAACAGTGACTAACCAGGGCTACGATCGTCCCCTAGTCTATCACGACAACCCCGGGTTGAAACCGGGAGAGTGGTAAGGTGAGGGCGTGCAAGAGGTGAGTTCGTCAAGGGTTGAGAGGCCTTGATGGGGAGCTGGTCCCAAACAGGCTGCAAGTAAAAGCCAGAAGAGGGTTGACTTTTATCAGGTTTGCTGGCACTGCGGATAGATCCAGGAAGCGGCAAGAGGTCCGTGGTCTAGTGAAACGTGGTTTGCAAGGTCGCTGTTTGGTCACTGGTGGGGGGAGGCCTGGGATGGTTGTATTGCAAGAGGGGCAGTCGACATGAGCAGGGACATGTATCGCGGCTGGGGAGCGGAGAGGCGCTGTCACGGTGACAGGGAGGAAAGATTGATCGATGGAGACACTTCTGATAGTATGGCAGAGCTCACTGGTTCCCAGAATCAGGGAGGGGAGGGGTCTCTGCAAAGACCAGCGGCAAGATGGGTCGGCCTGTGGTATCGGGCAAGCAGTTGGCCGAGCCCCTGGAGATGGGGATGAATTCGAGGATGTCGTATCCTGCGGGAGAAGACCTGTCGCATGCAGGCCTGACGGGGCGTCAATCGCTGATCAACGGACAGCCCGGGCTCGTGGGTCCCGGGAGCCAGCCAAGAGCTTAAGTTGTGCCTCTTGACTGTTGGTTTTTGAGGAGGAACCCACGCCCACGGACAAGCAGATAAGCAAAGCAGGCCACTAGTTTGCGGATAGATGGTCCGGGCTTGAATGCAACTCTGCGGTGACTAGGAATGGGGAGATAGAACGGCACGATGAGCAGAAGATCGAGCAGAGTGATGATGATGACCTTGGAAGGTCGACGGCGTCGGTCCTGTAGGTATGCTGGGCAGGCTGCTCCCGGGGCGGAACGGCGGATCCGTCCTAGGGCTTTTCGGGATTGAGCAACGAGTGGATGTTTTGGACGAGGGTGTGTGATGGAGCCTCTGGGGTGTACGTGGGAGTTGAGAGGGCTCCGGCAAAGCGGTACTGACTAAGAACGAAGGCGAATGAAGCTGTCGTGATGCTAGATCTGGGAGTGTGCAAAAAGGGAGAGCCCAACAGCACTGACTGACACAAGACGAGGACTTCCCAAAAGAGGATAACAATAACAATGGCAATGGTATGTCAGAGCTTATGATGAGGGTGCGCAGAAAAAACAATAACAACAGCAACGAGGTGTTTAATACAGTCAATAAGAACAGTGATCAATGTGCCAGGGGTGAGTAATAAAGATTGGGTGACAGGATGGATGATGTTATTACCAAACAAGAGCGCGGGGCGGGCTGAACTTGGGTTGGAGGGGCTAGAGGGGGAAGGAGTGAAGGGGGAAGGAACACCCCCCAGCCACGATGGCTACCTGCCTTACCTTACTTACCAGTACCTGCCATCCATCCATGGATGCTACTGTACCATAGGTACCTTCCTTGCCTTGCCTTGCCTCCCCGGCCGGCCCTTGACAGCTTCTTTCTTGTCTCGTACATGTTTTTTTTCCAGGTCCTTGGGAATTGAACCGACTGGGATTATTTCCGAACAACTCCGCCCCCGTTGAGCAGTAGGGCCCGGTATTCTGGTCCTTGTTTCCCTCTCCAAGAAATGCCGTTTTGTCTTTACCAGACTGGGAGTGCCGTGGCCACGGGTGACTGCAGCTGACACTCTGGGTCGGCGTTAGAATTTCAACTTTGACGAGGGGGAACCGCCTCCTCGGGCTTGGAAGCACAGGGCGCGGAACTGGCCCTGCCCTAAAGCAGCTTAATACCGCGGAAAGGAGACCGGATGGCTTGGAGGTGAGTCCCAGCGCCATCAGGACCTCCCTTGGCTTTCTCAGAGCCCTCAACAGGCCATCGAGGAGCCAGTACGTATTGCATGCCCTGATTAACATTGCAGTACCGATGAGGTCCATATAGTCGGTCACTCCAGTCTCGCTGGGGCTGGCTTTGGATTGGGCTTGCCGCCACTCAACCCAGGCCGATGGGCGACTGGGTTTAACGCCATGGGGTCAACAGACGTTGTCGACGACGAGGATCAGAATGGAGCTGAAAGGTTGTGGAGAACCCACCGTCCATGGCGTCCGCCGGGGACGGAGCAACTTCTTGTTCGTTGCATGGTGCCTGTTTGGGCATCTCACATCTGCGCCCGCGCTCTTGGCGTCGTCCACTCTGCCCTCTGTCTGTGGAAATAGGACGGCAGGCCAGGGGTCATCCATGAACGCGGCCGGTCATCAGCGGTGATGCAACCTACAAGAGAGGGGAAGAAGCAGGCGGTCGCTGGAATACCTCGCTGGCTTGAACCAAAGACGCAAGGCATCATGGGTGCGTTCCCCAACCTCTTGTCCCCATACTGAGTGAGAGGCTGAATTAACGACATAGCCAGTCCCAATATCAAGCATCCTAATGGCCACTGCAGCTGCGTCTACGGTATCTAACAATTATACCATGGGTTTCGCGGTTTTGCTGTTGTGCCCCCCAGGCACCTGTCATGACAAGCTTGGCAAAAAATGCGATCATGGTTCCCAGCTCTCAGTCGGAAAGATGGCGATCTGATAGGGTCCCGTCGATAGGGGTGACGGAGGATGAGAGTGCTGGCCTTACTCAATGAAGGCCTTGCTCAATGGAAACCCCTTGGGGTGACACCGACACCCTGAGCCATGCAGAAGCAAGCAGCAAGCATTGTGCACCGCACACCATCCGTCCCAACTTCACGGCCATCCACACCAACAAACAAAACGGCTCTGGTCTTGACGACGTCTTTGACGCTTGGATCAGGTCCTGCTCCCTACGCGTGGGTCGTCGCGTGGCAGACCCAGTTGTGAACACCACCGTGGGCCGTGGCTGTTCGAAATTGACTTTGCGTCGACTGTTGAGTGTTTCTGAGGCATGGAGCCAGTCATGACCACAATTGACTTCAAGACCTAGCAATGAATCAGGTGTGCCGTCACTGCGGGTGGCTCTTTACTTTCCTCTACTTCTCACTCTCTTTGTCTCCCGTTGAGCGTTCACTCAGCCTGCCCGGAGATTAACAAATGTCCGCAGGAAGCGAGCCACGGACGAATGATTACAACACTACTACGTGGGAGGCCACGGCTTCAACAGTCTCTCACCGGACGGGGTCCAAGTGAGGCGAGGATTTCTCCATCAACCACTCCAGCCACCAAATGGCTCTTCCACGCTTCTTTGGCCGTATTGAGATCGAATCAAGTCTAGCTCAATACTAGATGCAGGTCTGGGTCAACCTGAAGCACAGGCCAAACGCGAAACAGGCAGCGCAACAAGACCAAGCAAGCATATTCAACAGGGCATTCCCCCGTCCAGTCTCAGCTGAAGCAAGTCCGACTGCTCCGCGAGCCCAGTCTCCAAAGCCAGAAAGCGGTGGCCTATTCATCCAATAGCCAGCCATACCTCGTTGGTCAAACGCTGCATATTTCGACATTGATGAACAGCGATAGGGGTTAAGAGCAGCGCAGGGGCCCATCTCTGCAGATGCAACCTGTACCCTGCAACACTCCTGTATGATGATATCGGTGTCTCACCTCACGTGGCATCGTATTCCACCGTCGGAGCCGGCACCCGACATCATCGGGGCGCTTCTCGCTCTCGTTCGGAGACTTGAGCAAAAGCCCTGCCGCCGACGCGCGCGGCCTTCACCTGCGAAGCGGCACAGGCATCCCCATGACAGGTGAGCACCAATACATGGGTCTCCTCCACCTTGCGTTACACGGGTCGGGAGCTTTCCGCCGGACCCGGGTCCTGGGTTTCTAGAAAGACGTCAAAACGATGTCACAGAGCCTCGGTCAAATATTGGTCCACGAACATCTCCTACTACAAGCACTCATCAACCTTGATGAGGATGTCGTCTAACATCGTTGGGCAGGCCCCCCTACGCACACTACCCCGTTCAGGATCTCATTAATGTATTATCGCCCACGGCCAGTATATTTTTTTGATATGAAGTGGCAGCCTGCTTGTACTAAGATGACAAGTCATGTTGTGGGCAGGTTGGTCCGGCCTAATAACTGACCTTTTGCAGCCAACGATTATCCCCACAAGAGGCAACCGTTTTGAACGGGGGCATTTGCTCCTCTCACGCCGTACTCGTACTATGCAAGCTGAAGACTGAAATTCTTTCTCGGGTTGCGGCGGCGGCTCCGACTTGTTGCTAGCCAAGAACTAGCAGGAGAATGAGATCTATTCTCCAGTTCCGGGACTTGGCCGTGGACCTCAACTGGCCCAGCGCCGATGCAGTTCTTCGGAGTCTGACAGCAGGGGCACCAACAAGCTGGAAGAAGTTTTCAAGCGGGTACTCATGATTAAGACCTGCACGGCTGCATGGAGGTGGTGGGTTTCGCATCATTGCCCACAGGGGCGCGACAGGACGAAGGATCAAGCCAAGGAGGTTGCTGCTCTGCATTTGCGCTCCAGGATACTTACTCCGTACGGAGTACGTACGGAGTTCAGAGCGACTAGGGCTGAGGAGGGCCAAGGCCGTTGTCGACTGGCACTCAAGAATTTTCTTATCCATGCTCCTCCTCCACTTCTTGTCCAACCTACCTTGGGTCTATCCCTTCAACGACAACGAACGTGCTGGGGTGAATTGCAATAATCGGGGTTTTGTCACGATTCCGAACCGTCAGGGCGGCGTCGACAGGGGGGAAACGTCACCCACGCCTCCAAGAACTGCGTTCACAGGCGCAACCTAATCGTTTAAGACATGGCAAGTGGTCTGATGAGGGGAAGTCAAACGCCATCCAAAACCGGCGCCTACAACTGCAGTGCAAGACGTGGAGACATAAGCGCCAAATGTCTAGCCAGAAAACCAGTCAATAACACCAAAATCCCCTCTTCCCAGGTCTCTGGCTCAAAAAGGAAACCTGATGGGTCCCCCTTGACAGTCTCCATTTCTGGGGACTGGGGCTGTCAAGGAGCTGCCAGGGATCTTGCTGGGGTCTACGGATAGGAGCCTTCTCGTTGGTGCTTTTAACAGGGGCCACTTGAGAAAACTGCGACGCTGTGCGGGTAACTGGGCAAAATTGGAGGCTTCAGCATAATATCTGCCATGGAGGCTCCACAGGACAATGTTGCTGTGCATTCAATATGCGCATGGGATCGATACTCGGTCAGGAATCCTCTGCAGGGTTTCGCCCCTCGCCCGTCAATTGCATTCGAGATGGACAATATTCCCGTCCCGGATCATGCCGAATCATCCAGCCGTTGCAGTGCCCCGGGTACTCTACCCCTGGAGTCGTCTGTCTGTCAGCGCGAGAGAGTTAGGATCCAGTGGTTGGTTGTTCCATCTGAGTTATCGGGCATTACTGGAACTATCGAATAGGCCATCGTGAGTAGCGGGAGATCCGCCAGGCAATGAACGCCAACGAAAGCAGATCGAGCCTCATTCGTCTGGTTCATCTAGAACAGCTAGGATCTGCCTTGCAGGATGGGGCGGAATCATCACCAAGAGGCAGGTCTTTCAGCCCGAGATGCACGGGGGGTGGAGCGCGGAGGCGGGCTTTGGTATTCCGGCCGGCGTCTTGACAGAGGGAAGTCTAGGAGGAGGTGAAGTGAGGAGATGCTGTTGGCCTCGCATCTATCATCGAGACTAACTAGTTGTCCATCTCACTGCTCTCACCAGCTTGCAACAGAGGCCCAACATTCCGGACAAGGCGAAGATCTGCACAAACCCCCTGCTGAACGCAACGCCCATCATCAATCCAGTGTCTGCTAATGGGCAGCACTAATGCTGGAGGATCTAGGATTGCCTATTTTTGGGCGGGCAGCCCTTGCCCAACGCTCATCATGTGAGATTGCGCCTGGCAGCATGAACGAGACGAGTGACGAACTCGTGCTCGATCTGGGAGCACGATGACGCCTGGACGAGGCATCTGCCACGGTCTTCCTTGTCGCAACCCGCAAATGACTTTACCGGATGCGTACAGCAAGACCCTGGCTGACAGCTCGCAGGACGTCGACATTGGACAGTCCCGCGTATTTCGGCCCACCCCGCGCTCCCTTCGTGCCTGGCTTGGTTGCCCTGCGAGTCAGTTTGTCGATATGACCAGGAGCCAGGAATAGAGGCTCTTGATGAATACAGAAGTATCTCCGGCTGGCCTCGGGGCGATCGGTGCAGCGAGGAATCCCTAGTGGCCGCAGCACGGGGCTGTGAGAGGCACCAAGGGCAAGTCCCTGCCGGGCTAACACGACCAGGTTGACGGGTTGACGGGAATTATCCCGACTCCGCCAGTAGCTCTGCAACCTTGGTCCTGCATTTGTTTGTTTGACGGCCGGCCACATTGTATACCCTGCACCGGCCACTGGGCAGATCAAGCTCCCCACAGGAGGGCGGTAGGGCGACGAATGTGCAAATGAGCGCCAGACCACTCACGCCCACGCCTGAAGACGAGACGGTGGGAACAAAGGCTACTGCAAGCAGAGAGGGACGTGTGGACGACGGCGCCTCACTGCGGTGCGATGCGGTGCGGTGCGGCGCGAGGTGAGGTGAGGCGACAGGCGGGTTGGCAGTTGGTAAAGTGGGATTTTAACTTTGTCTTTCCTTTCTTTTGTGTCGGGACTTGACCTCACCCCAGTCCAGCTGAACTGACACGGCTGTCGTCATGGAGCAATGTTGTTGCTGCTGATGGCGGCGAGGCTTTGGTCAACGGCTAGTAGTGAGTCTAACTGCCCGGGGCGGCGGGGCCATGGAACCAATGTGCCGATGACCCTGGGCAGTGTGCCGGCGTTTTCGACGGCTTCATTGTTTCTGCGAAGGAAGGGAACTCCCCTCTTTTCCAGGGCGCTGTCTGTCAAGTTGACTTAGACACGTATGATCTGTGGGTGTGAGACAAGACATGTCGAACTGGGCAACATGGGGTGATGTGGCAGCTACGAAGCCATATATGCATGGCGCCTGAAGGTCCCAATCAAGGACGAGGCTTTTGTGTGGGAGGGCACGAAAGGCGGATGTTGGCGTGCATTGGTTGCAAAGGGCACGCACACTGCAGGGTTGGCAGGGTTCTTCTTGACACCTCCAACTTTCCCCCTCTGTGCCCGTCTTTGGTTGGTGCAGCAGATGCCGTGAAGCGTCTGGAGATCCAAGGCTCCTCTCCCCGTGCATATGATTCAGGTTAGAACAACTACGACGGAGAAGCCAGTGGCAGTAAGTACCAGATTTGGCAAAGGGTCATCATCATCATGGACGATTTGCTTGTCCATTAAAGCTGCATGCTGCTGCGGCCCTAGCCGAAAGGGCTGATAACTTGCATCAATCCCATCAGACAGGTCAAGTCTAGTAGTGCCACCCTGGAGTTACTTGGTACCTGGACGGACGTGTTTCTTGTCATGCCACAGCCTCGGACTCCATCATGATGACTCGAGGAGGCGGAACTCTCTGTCTAAACCCAGAGAGAATGACTCCTCAATAGCATCGAGTCATGGCAAAGTCACTGGGTGCAATGACTCTGTAACGCACCATGTCAGGTCTTGTTGGTCCTCTTTCTCAGACTGACCCTAGCCACATCTAAAACCAGATGCGCCACAGACACCGTTGGCCGGGTCCGAGCCATCGGGGCCCGCGGCCAAGGAGTTAGCGACACGACGAACTCAACATGGACCCATCATGATATTGATGAACGAGAGACAAGACATTCCTGGAGAAGTCAGCATCTTGAGACCTCGGCAACGGCAGCAACAAGAACAGGACAACAACAACAACAGCAGCAGCAGCAACAAAACACACCCATCTGCAAGGGCGCTTCTTGATCGTGGATCGCGCATGCAGGTCTGAGATACCACGGAAAGAACCCGCCATCGTGAGTGAGAGCGAACCATGTCCGCAGCAGCCGACTCGGGGTCCTTTGTACCCGGTCTACAGGGCGCTGCAGCCGGCAGTTCAACCCTCGTGCGACGCCTGGGCGACATGACAACGGCGCTGCCGGGCTTTGGCACCAGCGTCGAGGCGACAAAGGGGCTGTTGTCTAGCGTCGATGCAGTCTCGCTCGTCCTCCTTGCCGTGACCCTCGTCGCCTTCCTCATCCCCATCTTCATCCTCTTCCCGCCTGTCCCCGTGGACCGCAGCGATGTCCTCGGCCAGACCCACTCCCGGGTCGGCGTGGCTCCGGGTGGCAGTAACCTCCGTCGCCAGTTCTCCGAGGAACACCGGGCCCGGGAGGGGCGTCCGCCACGGGTCCAGGGCTTGTGTATCTACCCCGTCAAGTCGTGCCGCGGAATTGAGCTTGAAAGGAGCAAGGTGCTACCTACAGGACTGGAGCACGACAGACTGTACACGTTTGCTTACCTGAAGCCTCCGCGGGCTGGCAAAGAGGACAGTCCTTTTTGGGAGTTTGTGACTCTTCGACAGCTTCCCCTGCTTGCCAATGTCAAAGTCGACCTCTGGGTCCCCGACCCGAACAAGGTGAGCCGCCAGCTGGGTAAGGTAGACGGCGCCTATCTGGTGGTGAGGTTCCCTTGGATGGACGGAGGACTGCGCGGCTTGGTGCAGCTGGCCTCGGCCAAGATCAGCCACGGATTCCAGGCCGTGCCCGAGAAAGAATTCATGCTGCCCATCTCGTTCCCGGATATCGAGGAGATCAAGGCCCGGGGCTACTCCTTCGCCGACGTCAAGATCTGGAACGAGGTCACCACAGCTCTCAACATGGACAAGGAGCTTCCTGCCGAGCTGGCTCGCTACCTGGGAGCAAAGCACCAACTGGGCATCTTCAGGATGGACCCTTCACGACAGAGGGAGGTGTTTCGCTGTGCCCAGCCTAAGGAAACTCTGGGCTATCAACCCGTTGTCGACTTTCACGATGCTGTAAGTACCTACCTACTCACTTGACTGAGTCTGTGGCGCAAGGGGGATTCATGATCTGACAAGCCTAGTACCCCCTCCACATGCTTAGCTTGAATAGCATGCAAGCGCTAGACAAGAACGTTGTCAAAGACGAGACCATGAAGCAGCTCGACGCCCGACGGTTCCGGGCAAACATTATCAGTATGTCTCAACCGCTACGGCACTAAACACAACCCGCTCATCCGCAAAATGGCCACTAACACGTGTCAGTCGCCGGAAACGAAGAGTATGACGAAGACAACTGGAAGGTTATTCACCTCAAGCACGCCACCACCGGCCAAGAGTGCCACTTTGACGTGGCCTGTCGAACTGTCCGGTCAGCGCACACCCCCTTGTCCTTTTTTCACTCTCGACAACTTGAGTCTAACACAAGAGTCTAGATGCAAATTGCCCAACGTCGATCCCGATACTGGTATCCGGCACAAGGCTGAGCCGGATCGGGCGCTGAGGAAGTTTCGTGACGTCGATGAGGGAGCTCCCAAGATGGGATGCATGGGGATGCAAATGTGCCCCATGTTTCCTGGCGCTGCGAAGTCTGAGCAGTTCCAATCATTCATCGAGGTGGGCATGGACATCGACGTTGTCCAGCGTGGTCACCACGTCTACATCTGCCAATAGGCTTTTACAAGTCATGTCAAGGAGCAAGGAAGAGACGAGGAGGCTTTGCAAGCCGTGTAACAACAGTAGACCATGTGGAATGAATGGGTATACAAAACAATAAGATAGATTTCATAGGTCCTGCCTCATTACATAGAGCGGTATCACAACACAAGCAAGGTATCTCTAAGCCACCCAAGACTGTTCTCCAGCGCCCAGCCAGCCCGACGCCTCATGTGAAACCTCCCATCTAGTCTTTCTCATACACTCGTTTCAGGACATCCAGAACAGAGAGGTGTCTGTCAGCATCATTACTTCATATCTGCCGGCGTGAGAGCCTGCACCATACTGGTGCCCTCGCTGAAGCGCGTCCGGAAGATGCGGTTCGCGTTCTGGAACATGCCGTCCTTGAGACTGACGACGATGAACTGCGAGCCCTTGAACCGTGTCTTGATCAGACGGCCAATGTTCTGCGTGTGTGAGAGATCCAGCGCTGCGTCAACCTCGTCGAGAATGTACATGGGCGCAGGCTTGAACTGGAGCAGAGCCATGATGAGAGAGAGTGCAACGAGAGACCTATAGTCGGTTGGTTAGCATATATCCGTCAACAAAGGGTTCATGAAAATCCTCACCTCTGACCACCACTCAATTCGGTCAAACTTTGCTTCCACACCTTTCCGAGGCAGACCTTGACCTCCAGGCCATCGCTGATAGTCTTGCCCTCGGGCGGATCGAGTTTGGCAAAGCTGCCACCAGGAAGCAGCTCCGAGAAGATGTTGCCAAAGTCTCCATTGACCTTCTCCCACGTCTCCTGAAGGGCCTTCTTCTTATAGTCGTCCAGGCTGACAATCGTCTCTTCGATCTTGCGCTTGTCCCTGATGACTGTCTTGATCATGTGCTTGAGCGACACCTCCTTCTTCTCCACGCTGTCAATCATGTTCATGACCTTGGGGTTGATCTTCTTCTTCATGCCCTGGAACCGCTCTGTCAGGTTGCGCAGCGTCGACTTGCACTCTCCGATGTTCTGGTTCCGGAAGTCATAAGGAGTTCCACTGCGGCCGAACTTGTCCTTCTCATCGTGGATCCATTCGTATTCCTCTTCGAGATGGGCCACGTTCTCAGCCGCTCCCTGCTGCTCCTTGTGGAACTTCTCTACCTGATGACCGAGTTTTTGCATCTCGAGGCCCTCCTCGGCGATGCGTGCATTCTTGGATCGGGTGGCATCCTCCAACGCTCGTAGCTCATCGTCAAAGAGATGTAGCTTGGCACGCTCATCATCAAGCTCAGCCTGAACTGTATCGTGTGTCTCGGTAACTTGAGCCTTTTGCTTGACAAGATCTTCAATGTCCTTTTGCTGCGCGTTGATACCGACTTCGACTTCTTGCAGCTGCTCTCGAGCAGCAGATAGATCGAAGCCTGCTTGCTCAGCATCGAGCTGAGCATTTTGGAGCTCCTTCTGGAGTGTTTTGACAGCAGCAGCATTCTTGCCAAGACCGGCTCGTAGCTTATCGAGAGCCTTCTGGAGCTCGACGAGCTTGGCGTCCTTGTTGTTGTCAAAGTCCTTCATATCCTTCTCGATGGTCTTGATGTCGGTGCTGGCCTTTGCTTGCCGGGCCTTGGCCTCGGTGATACTCTCCTTCAGCTCTGCGATTGTTGACTTCATGTTCTCGACCTCCTGTATGATTGATGAGGAAGAGTTGCCGCCGATCTGCTCCTCAGCAAGCTTGATCTCGTGAGACTTCAGGTCCAAGTCTTGCTTGATCCTGCGAGCTTGGTCTAGCTTGGCCTTCTCGCTTGAAATTTTGTGCTGAATCTCCTTTAGTGAGTGTTCAGCTTCCCTCAGCTGCCTGGTTAGGCTGTTGAGCTTCTGGAGAAGAACCAAGACACCGCTCGAGTTGGGTGAACTTCCACCAGACAAGGTACCGGAGGGGTCGTAAGCATCTCCCTCGAGAGTGATACTCCTCATGCGTACGTTGGGATCAAAGGTGACTCTCTTGGCCGTGTCTGCATCAGCACAGATCAAGGTATTGCCGAATACGTATTCCATCGCTGCAGAGACCTCATTGTCGTATCCGACTAGAGACAAAGCCAGGTCGACCTTGCCCGGAGCAATGTTTTGAGCTGTGGCGATGGTTTGGGCCGACGCCTTGAAGGCGGCAATCTTGTTGAGTGGAATGATGGTCACTCGCTTGCGCAGCTTTCCTCTCTGCAGTAGTTGCGTACCTGTCACCTCAGTATCGACGACGACGTTGTAGAGGCGACCTCCAGCACATATCTCCAAAGCAGTACCAGCTTGGGTGTGCTGCTTATCCAGCGTGAAGAGCTGGGCTACCAATCCCTTGACCTTGGACCGGTCAAAGTTGGGCACGGGATCGGCGTAGTTGAACTCAGTGTTGGCAACCTGGCGCTTCAGTTTATCCGACTCTTGTCTGAGGCCTCGGACTGTTTGCTGTAGCTCGGATTCTTGCTTGTACATCTGCTCTTCTTGACCTGGCTCAAAGCCCAAGCGACTGAGCTCCTTCTCGAGCTTTTGTGCCTGGACCTTTAGCCCGTCAAGGTCTCGCAAAAGACCAGCGTTCTGCTCCTTTGCCTTCTTTGCTCGGGGCTCCTCTTCCTTGATGCGTTTCTCCAAATGTGATATCTTGATCTTGGCTTGTTCTTGTTCTGTCGCTGCTGTTGTGGCACGGTTCTTGGCGTCCTGGAGCTGACCTTGGTAGCCATTCTCCTGGCCGTCCTTGGAAGCAACACCGGTTTGCAGTGTCTGAAGAAGCTCTTCTTTGGATTCTGCATCCTTATTCTGCTGCTCAAGGTCGTTCTTTGCAGCATCGTATGTGGCTTTGGCGTTCTCGAATGCCAACGTCTTTTCTTGCAAGGTGGCCTCCAGCTCGGCAACAGTCTTTTCCATCGCCTCCTTCTTCTCCTTCTCCTCTGCTAAACTGGATTTCTTCAGGTCGAGAACAGTGGCCAGCCGCACAAGTTCATTCGAATGCTTCTTGGCAGCCTCCTCCAGTGCCTGGGCCTTACCGCCCTTTCGAAGTTCCTTGTCTCTCTGAGAGCGCACCTTCTTAACATCTTCTTCCAGGTGCGAGATTTCGCTCCGCAAGCGAGCTGCCGACTCCTCTAAATCACGCTGTCTTTGCTTCTTTCCCTCAAGATCTGCTGCTGATTGTCTTAGCTTCTCTTGGCATCTGACATAGTCGTATGCAACGACCACTCTGGTCAGCCGCTCGAGGTCGTTTTGTGTCTGTTGAAAGTCGAGGAAGGCTCGCTTCTCGGTTCGTAGTTTCTCGAGCTTGGGCTCGATCTCGTCCTTCAAAAGCTCTCGAAGCTCCCCCAACTTCATCTCCTTCTTGGCCATTGTTTTCAAGGCCTTGTCTCGTCGATCCTCGAACATCCTTGTTCCTGCAGCTTCCTCAATCATGGCTAGGATTTCCACAGCCTTCATGTTGAGGACCTTTGTGATACGTCCCTGCATGATGAGGAAGTTGGGGTTGTTGATATTGAGCTGAACGGATTGGAAAAGATTCTGCACCGTCTGCTGTTGCGCTCGGTGACCGTTGATGAGGTATTTGGAGGTTCCTCCGAGGACGATCTGGCGAGTCACACTGATTGTCGCATATTCTTCGAATCCAATCGGCGACTTTTTGGTTTCTCGGTTGTCGAATACGATTGTGACGCTGGCTTTGGTAACACCGGCTTGGCCGCGCTTGTAAATCAGGTCCTACTAGTTGTTAGTCGAGAAGATTGAAGGGTGTTGGGTTGGGCTGGCTTGCCTGTAGGTTTTGGGCTCGAACAGTAGACATGTTGGTGATGCCGAGAACGAAGCAAATGGCATCGAGAATATTCGATTTTCCACTGCCGTTAAGGCCAGTGATTGAGTTAAAGCTTTCATCCCTAGGAGGGTTAGCTGTGGCCATCGAGTTGTTTTGGTTGCATTATTTACCATCCCGAAATGACCGTACGCACTGCGTACGACTTGAAGCCCTGCGCAAAAGGTTAATACATGTAGAAATTGACAACAACTGATTAAAAATGTCCGCTTACGTCAATAATCACTTCAATAACCCTCATCTTGGTTGAGGCTGAAGGTTCACGGCTGCTTTGACTTGGTGGTGTTGCTTGGTTTCGTCGCTCCGCAGCTGAGGGGACGCGATAGCAAGCCAAAGTAAACAATAATGGGGGGTAACGATAAGCGCCATGTCACGTGTAGATCTCAGATCGGTACGTACCCACTGTAGCCACTGGACGGAAACGCGCTTTCCATTTGGCTTCGAGGGCCTGTCCCACTTTAAGTTGTTGTTGTTAGCGCCTGCCCTGCCCAGACCCAAAACAAACAGAGCCACCATCCAACTCCAAGCTCTCTCTGCGATCAACCAAGCTCTTTACAACTCCACCATTTTAATTGTTTCACGACTCGCAAACCCGATGAACTTGTGATCCGCTATACACGACTCTAGTCGAATTTGACCCCTTCTTCTTTCAGCGCGCGCCTTCACACAACCGACACAATGGCGGCTATGCGAGGACCGCGCATCCCAACTGGTTCTGCGGCGTGGGTCGCCGATGAGCGCGCTTCTGCCCTTCAGATTGTTGATGTTGAGGTCGACGAGTTCACATACGCTGCTCACAATGAATTCTCATGGCTCAACGAGCACATGGCTGGTATCTTCAGCGAGAACGAGACGTACGCGTTTCCCCTCTTCTTCTGGTCGCACCTACTAACATGAATACCCTTTAGCAATATCGCAGACACCTTCAAGACACCTGGTAAACTACGCGGCAAGACACCCCGAACCGTGCGCAAGTTGAATCCCGCCGAGCCAAGAGTCGTGAGTGTCTACGTTGAGTCCAGCTTGATGATAATTGCTGATGAACGATAGCCCTTGTCGGATGTTTTCGGTGGCACACCTAGCAGCTCAGCCAACCGCTTGGCCCATCACCTCAGGGCACACTCACCTCAACTCCAGAAGGAGTCTTCGATTCCTCCTCCTTCCCCCTCGCCTCGGCGTCACGCGCCTTCACCCCCGAAGCCCACATTACCGTCCCCTGAAAAGACGTTCCGAATCGCTCAGGAGGACCAGACCGTGAATCACGTTGAGCACATTTCCTCGGACAATCATGTCGAGGAACCCGTCGAGCAGGAGAAAGAGCCCGCTCCGGCAGCCAAATCACAGCCTATGACTCAAGATTCTGGCTATTATGGCAGCCAGGACATCAACTCTACAGCCGTTGATCCTCTTGCCGAAGAGGAAGCCTCCCTGATTGATCCCACAACAATCGATGAACCTGTCGTCATTCCTGCCGAGTCGAGTCCTCTGCGTTCTGTTGTTCACGATGAACCCGTTGCTACATCACCAGCCAAGACGCAGCAAATAACAACCGAACCCCAGGAGCCTGAAGAGGCATCCCCTGACGACGCCCGATCCCAATCCGACGGTTCCAGCCCCATCCGCCCAGGCTTCCGCAAAAGCAGCCTCAACTTCCCATCTCTCCCGGCCCGAGAGCCTCTGGCAGCAGGAAAGAGTGGTGGCCCTAGAGCGTCTCGGACCAGCCATCTCGACTTTAAGAGGACCAGCTACTTCGGTAGGCATACGGGAGGAAAGAGTCTGGGTAACTACGCAAAACAAGATGCCTCTGACGAAGAGGATCACGATGAGATGGATGTGGACGATGTTCCCTCGGTACCCGCTCAGCAGCAGCGAGACAATGCCGAAGATCTTGCCGTTCACCACAACAAGACGTATACCCAGATGTTACAGGATCGGATCAACGTGCTTGGAAAATCTCAGCCTAGCCGACCATCGAAATCGATTCACAGCCTGACAAACTCGCAGGCTGCCCCTGCATCCCAGCCTGCTCTAGAGCCGAAATCGCCGTCTCCCAAGAAGCTTGAAACTGCAACCACTCCTGGTGCTTTCCCCGAGGACGATGATGATGACTGGATTGACCCTCCAGCCGCTGAGCCAGCTAGCGAAACTGAATCTGCTTCAAGGCCTACGCTTTCAAAGAGCCATTCTGCCGACGTGATGGAGGGAATCCATGGAAAGGAAACGGTTGGGTCTCTGGGAGACTTGGATATCGAGGAACGAGCAAAGACGCAATCGCCGACTCGAGCCGCAGCAAACCTTCAGCGACCCAACATACTTGGTCATGGAAAATCTGTATCAGTGCCTGCTGTTCCGCTTGCAAGCTCACTGGGGCAGCAAGATGGTAGTCCTCATAAGAAGACGGTCTCAGTCTCGAACCCTTCCGCCATGATGGCGACTGTCGCCGAGTCTGGTGTGTCTCAGACTCCTACCAAATCGCCCTCACGGCGCTTCCGCGACAGCCCCTTGAAGCAGGTCAAGAACAAGCTATCGTCTGTTCTAACCATGTCCAAGGGGCTACTGATTAGCAGTGCAGCGGCTAGCGCCGAGGGCAAGTCGTCGATACTCTCACCATCCACAACTCGCCTTGGGCTCTATCCCAACCTGTCTCAGGAGTCAGCCCTTCGCAAACCCAGCGCGGATTCGCTAAGGAACGGTAGCCCTGTTGCTGAACGACAAGCCAGCCCAACTCGACCGGTTGCTAAGCGCACTCGGGCTTCCACGGAACGTGAGAAGGAGGACAAGCGCCGAGAGAAGGAAGCCAAGTTCCAAGCCGAACAGATGGACAGGCTTGAGAAGGAGCGAGAAAAGGAGCGCGAGAAGGTCCGCGTCTTTAGCAAGGAACAGGAGAAGATTGCCATCATGGAAAAGCAACTCGCGGCCAAGAAGGATACCGAGCCTCCTGCCACTAAGACTACGCCCAAGGCTACCCGGTCCAGCCCCCGCAAGGTCAAGCCGTATGAGACGGAAGCAAAGGTCACCGATCTGGATATGGAGATGGTCGACGCCCCTTCCATGGCGCCCCCTCCCTCAGCCTCGCGATCAGTTGGACCCGGCCAATCTCTTCGCAACAAGGAACTCAGGAGACCTATGAAGCCAGGAAAGGAAACCCTTGCCAAGACGAAGCAGGCTCCCACTGTTATCCGTGTGAACACTGGCTCGCAGCATTCACAATTCCATCCTGCCAGTAGCTCCATGTCTGCGAGTTTCCAAGATCACGGTGCTTCGACAAGCTCTCAGCCCAAACAGCAACTGGCGAGCAAAGCTAGCAAGGCTTCTCTTCAGACAAAACCATCTGTCTCGGCCCTGAATGCTTCCGTAGGATCAACTGGCCGTCCTCGGGCACTTGATCTGGCAGCAAAGAAGAAGGAGCAGGATGACCGAGAGGCGCAGCGCCGGCGAGATGCGAAGGCCGAGATGGACAGGAAGAGAGCGGCTGCAAAGGAGGAAAAGAAGAGGCAGGAGCAGCTTCAACGACAGGCGGAAGAACAGCGTAAGCGTGAGCAGGCGGATGCCAAGAAGAACGCTCAGCGCCAGGCAGCTATCGAGAAGGCCAAGAAGACGCCGGCACCCCCTCCAGCTGTCCGATCACAGCCGAATGGCCCTCCTGACTACAGTCTAGGACTGGATAAATCAAGCTCAGTCCAGCGAGGAGATGGCCCTCCTCGGCCCCCATCCCGCATGAACTCGGGCATTCACAGGTCTCAAGAGGACATTGGGCGTCCTGTCAACGCTGTCTTGTCGACTGCTTCCAAGTCGAAGAGGCCCCTTGGCCAAGAGGCCAACGAGGATGGACCAGCCAGACATGCTCCCTCCCGCGGCCCCCAATATCAGGCCAAGGATGCGAAGCGCCGCCGAACGAGCGATGAGTTTGCTGATGAGCTGGACTTTGATCACCCCCCCAACATTAAGGGACCTCCTCTTCGGCCATCAAGCACCCTTAAGAAGGTAAGACATGACGACAATCATTTATATACTTGAATCAAGGCTGACCATAATCAGGATATGCAGACGAAGAACATGATGAGCGGCTATGTCTCTCAGAATACTGTTCAAACCCTGTTCAAGACTGGTGTCGCGCAGCACCCAGGCCAGGCCAAGGGAGGCAACCCCTTGGATATGGCCCAAATTCACAAGGGGGCGATTCCATTTGCTCCCAACCCCAACCCAGCAGGGCCTTCGTACAAGACACCTGCCCGACTGGGTGGTGTCAATGGAGTCAAATCGGCGGCCAAGTCTGCGCAACGCTCATCGCCGCGATTCCAGAACGGCGAGGCCGTTGAGCTTCCTGAAATCCAGACTGATGACGAGGACGAGGATGACGATGATGGACCTGCCCTTACAGTTGCAGCCTGGGCTGACTCTCCTGACCTCCGTCGAGCTCTCATGCGACAAGAGGTGATGGATCCGTCACAAATCTTTGGTCTGACGGCACCTGTCAACATGGAGGAAGTCTTCAACCAGAGCAAGGAGAGATTCCACAAGTTCCGTGCTCGCACTTCCAGCGCCAACTGGAGCGGCACCGACCGCCTTACCGAGGACGATATCCGAAAGGATCTCGCGGCCAGAGATAAGCTGCGACGAGAGGGTGGATGGTCGTATGAGCTGAGCAGAGACATGATGTAACGGTCTATCAAAGTGGACATGAACACACTTATGAAAGGAGTGGCAACAGAGGCCACCGGATAAAAGGGAAACCGGACGGGTGAAGGAGTGGTTTTTGCATCGCGATGGACGTTACAGGCGACAAATTGTGCATTTGGCATGGACGGAAGAGGAGAGTAACTCGTGTTTGTTTGTGTTTTATGTGTTTGTTTGGCGAATGGCGAAAGCGGAACCGGGACGGCAATTGGTGTTATTGGATTCGTTATGTCTCCTGCGCATCCGAAAGACGGATATACTGATACTGCACTGTACTGTACTACACTGTACCGTTCGTTGAGTTGAGATGAATGAAGCTTCACAAAGCAACGCAACTGGATGACGCTACTGCAACGCTGATGATGCAGTATGCAATAGAGATTACACACACAATCTGCACACATGAAGACGACAGTGAAGAGAGTTGGTCAAGGTCGTCGCATTTTCTCCACTCTAACAGCCTCATTGGAACGCTAACCTTATCATGGATGGGATCCATGAGCCCGGCTTTCGGCCTCGTTGGCTCAACAGTTTTTTTTCTCTCTCGCTTTCACATGTCAGACTCGGGATGGGACGGGCGGGACTCGACATGGATGGGATGGAACCTGAGCTAGAAATGATAAGTTCGATTGAGTTGGCCACTGCACGCGCTGCGGTTAATGCAATGAATGCTCCATTGCTTCCATGTGCCTGGCTCGGCTCGTGCCCTTTTTTATCGCTTGTCTCATGAGACGATTCTTTTCTACCCTTTCCTTTCATGCCCAAGTTTCTCACCTTTCGTTCACCTGCTGATCTTGAACCTGACCCTGAGCCGACCCTGGTCACGAGAGTTTGCTCACCAGGGGCTTCACCTTTAAATTCTCTTCTTACTTCCTACAATACATCATGACGTGGACGTCAAAGCTGTAGATTTGCTTCGTTTTATCCCCGGCATCCTTTGACTCACTTCGACTCGACTGCCTCGAGGCACCCAGCCAGCCCTCTTGCCATCACACATGACGACCATGGTATCCCACATCAGATCATTTGCGCCGGCATTTGAGGAGGTCAAGGTCGCTCAGATCACCGAGAGCAGGATCTCCAACGTGGTCGCCATGCTTCCCGTGTCACTCCAATCAGGCCCGATCCGCTTCCTTCGTCGCAGCATCAGTCTTCACACCCTCCGCCCAGGCGTCGTAGTCCCCGCTGCGCAGTCAAAACCCCGGCCCCTCTCAGAAGGTGACGCCGCGACGCTCAATGCTGAACCGCTTGAGACCGACATCCTGGAGCAGAGGGGAGCGCCTCAGTACACGGAAGCTGAGGCTGCGCACCCGCAACGGATGAGCCGGGTCCTGTATTCGGAAACTAAGGACGATGAACAGGTTGTTAGAGCCGCGTCTGGCATTCATTGGAAGTTTGCACGGCAGGGTACACTTGCTCTCGTGGTCTGAAAGAAATGATATGGATTGCATGCTGACCCGTCTACATAGGGACGAATCTCGTCAACATCTCGATAGATGGGGGCAGGCCCGCCGTGACGGAGGAGGACGTCACCTTTGAACGCAAGGCCTTTGTTGACGGGGTGACATATCTCCTTAAGGCTCTTCCACAGGACCTCGATGATTGTGAACTGAAACGGGTCCAAAGCGCTCTGCCACAAGAAGTCAACCCACCGAATCCAAACCGAGGCCAACTACAAACTAGCTCGAGCCGAGCCGGCCCTAGTCGAAAGCGTTCGATTCTTCACCGCGGAGTTCAGATGACTGTCGTCAACCTGATATTCTTCCTCAGCTTCCTGATGCCATACCTGCTGTACCTCATACGGTGTGCTGCGAGACTGGAGCGGAAGTACAAGATATCCGAGGTGGTTGTTGGTCACGGGATCGACTTTGTCAACTCAATCGGGAAGCAGAGCGCCTCTTTGACCGAGACGATAGGCCAGATGAACGACGGCAAGGTTGGACAAGCTCTTTTGGAGGCGTTCGTGTGGACTGTAGATGGGGTGACACAGGGCATCTCTGATGGTCTTGGCGAGGGTCTCTCAATCGTGGGATCTAGGTCAGTCCAGGTGGTCGCTTAGAAGGAAGACCAACCTTCTGGAGCAAAACAATATGGTAAATTTAGACATAGACGTTGGAAACCGGAAACATAGAAGTCGCTTTTGGTCGTCGACAAGATGCAGCGACACGACATCCATGAATGAATTGATTAACATGCATGATGCTTCTACTCGAGCCAGCCAATGACATGTGAGATGTTTCACTGTAGAAGCCGTCTGCCTGAGGTACCTACCGAAACAAAGGGTCTTGAATCTTCCGGTGCCCCACGTGACGGGGCGGACTTGCCGTCCGACCTAAGGAAAAGAACCCACTTAGCCGATAAGAGATTGTGAGAAAAATTCCCTTCCGTCCCTCCCAGCGACGCGATTATCGCCTCCAAACCTCCCATACATTAATTTTTCTCTTCCCCTCCTCTCCATTCCCTTCAATCCATCGTTCTTTGTTTGCAATCATCCGTGGCATTGTCGTTTCTGTCCCTGTCGCACGCACTCAGTCACAATGTTTCGAACGAGCCTCCGGCGATGCGCCAACCAGGCCAGGACAGCCGCCGCCGCTGCCCTCATCTCTCAAACTCGAGCCGCATTGCCCGTCGCCCGTCGTCAGGCCTTGACCGCCCAGTCCTCAATCGCCACCTTGAACAAGATCGCTTTCATCTCTCGAGCGTACTCTGCTGAGGCTACTGCTCAGGCCTCGGAGCCCACCAGCTCGGCGCCTGCTGAGGAGCCCACAAAGTTCGGCGAGCTCGAGAATGTCGACCAGAGTCTTCTCAGGGCCATCATTCAGGGCATGAAGTATGAGACTATGACTCCTGTCCAAGCCAAGACCATCGTGCCTGCTCTCAAGGGCACTGATATGTGAGTATCGCAACCGCTGCCTCAAGTTTCCACAGACTAATTCTTTTCAAGTGTCGCACAAGCCAAGACCGGTACCGGAAAGACGCTTGCCTTCCTATTGCCTCTGCTGCAAAGAATGATCAACGAGGACCCGACACTCGCTACCAGGGGTGCCAGACGTGAGGCCCGATCTGACGATATCCGTGGCATTGTTCTCTCCCCTACTCGAGAACTCGCTGAGCAGATTGCCGTCGAGGCCCGCCGATTGACCGCCAACACTGGTCTCGTTGTCCAGTGCGCTGTCGGCGGCACTGATAAGCGTCAGATGCTTCACCAGACCCGCCGACAGGGCTGCCACCTTTTGGTCGCCACCCCTGGTCGTCTCAATGATCTGCTCCAGGACCCCAGAAGCGGCATCGAGGCGCCTAACCTGGCGGCTCTGGTCCTTGACGAGGCCGACCGAATGCTTGATACCGGTTTTGAGAGGGAGCTCAATGAGATCCAGAGCCAACTCCCCAGCCCCACCGACAAGATTCGCCAGACCATGCTTGTTTCCGCTACTATCCCCGACTCTGTTATTCGCCTGGCCCGTACCATGGTCCGCGCCGACGATTTTGAATTTGTTCAGACCATCCCCGAGAACGAGTCCTTGACTCATGACAAGGTCCCTCAGCACATCGTCCCTGTCTCCGGCTGGACTCACGTCTTCCCCTCGCTGTTCGAGCTCATTGACCGTGAGGCTGCCAAGTCTTTTGAGGACCCCAATGCCCGTCCTTTCAAGGCCATTGTCTACTTCAATACCACCTCTCTTGTTGAGCTTGCCGGCGAGATGGGTTTCCACCGACAGCGCAACTCGCGTTCCCGGGGCGCTCATCCTCTGCACACCTACGTTATGCAATCCAAGCTCTCTCAAAACCAGCGACAGAAGGCCGCCGACATGTTCCGCGGTGCCAAGTCTGGTGTTCTGTTCTCGTCAGATGTCACGGCCCGTGGAATGGATTTCCCTGATGTCACTCATGTCATCCAAGTGGACACTCCCCGAGACCGCGAGTCTTATATCCACCGTCTTGGACGAACTGGTCGACAGAATAAGGAGGGTGAGGGTTGGTTGATTATCCCCCATGCTTCCATCGCCAGTGCTCGCAAGCTTCTGTCCGGTCTCCCTATCAAGCAGAACAGCTCCCTCGAGAGTGCTGAGACTGATGTCGAGGGTGGTGAGACTACTCCTGCTCACAAGGATACCCGATCAATCTTTGAGGTCATGCCCCGCCGACTCCTTGCGAGCACCTACGCTTCCATGTTTGGTGTCGCCGTTGACAAGATGACGCTAGCTGAGGATGTCAACAGCTGGACTCTGCATGGCTGGGGCTGGGATACTCCCCCCCATGTGTCGCCTTTGTGGGTTAACAAGATGGGCTTGTCCCGTGTCCGGGGCATGAACATCCAGTCGGAGTCCGACATGCGATCCCGCCGTGACGACTTTGGAGGCGATCGCCGAGGCTTCCGCGGAGGCGACCGTGGAGCCAGCAGCGATCCCTTCGACGCCATGTCAAGGGGTGCCCGCCGTGATGACACCCGTGGCGACAACCGTGGCGGTTATGGCCGTGGTGGTCAGAACCGTGGCCGCCGTGGAGGGTACAACGACCGTGGAGGATACAGTGACCGTGGATCTTCTTTTTAAGGGGTAATGGGTGACTCTGTGACGTGAAAATGTAACAATACCAAAACGACGATGGACTGAACTGTTGGATGATTTGTACTTCTACTGGGCATTGCTATTGGTACGGGATGGATTCGCATGTATGATATGGAAAAAAAGGGGGTTTGGCTTGTTTTTTTTTAGACATGATGAAGGCGTCATATATGTGGTTTCTATCCACGACAACTCTACTTAAGAAATGATTCTAATCCCAACAAGACTGATATCTTGTGTGTTTGTGTGTGTATGATTGTTGTCTTGCTATTATATCCGCGACTTGTCCTCACTACCATGTCTGACGTTCAATATATACCTGTATATACCAGGAGGAGCATTTATAGCCATGAACATTTATAGTCGTGAGCATTTCTCGACAAATGGCAGCACCGCCAAAGACAGCCAGCCCAACGCCCGATCCAAACTCCCAAGCAGGTACACTTCACCTCCCAGTCAACAAACGCCAAGTTTATACATGTAGGTCTACCTCTTGATCATGGTATTCGCTGGCCCATGAGCATGTTGGCGTCCCAAAGCAGCACCCGCTCATCCCAGCCTACAGAGGCGACCCAGCCACCCATTCCAAACAGACACCAGTCAACTCCAGTGACAAACTCGGTGTGTCGATTCATAATGCCCACCTGGTTGCCTATTGAAGGGCCCATGGCTGGGTTCTGCGGTTGGCCGGATCCATCGTTCCAGAGGCGGACCGTCATGTCGTAGCTGGCGCTGATGAGAGTGTCGCTCGCATGAGGACTCCACGCTAGCCTCCGGACAGCGTACTCGTGGCCTTGCATGACGGAGAGCGGACCGGCGGCGGGGTTTCGGATATCAAACGTCCGTAGAACCCTGTCCACGCCGCCCGTGGCGATGACGGTGTCTCTGTACTTGTTCCAGTCATGAGTGAGGATCTCGGAGGGCTGACTCGGAGCGCTCATGGGTCCAGGCTGCAAGGGGGGCGCATGGACGGGTATGGTGGTCGTGAGGTGGTACTTGGCAGAGGATGGCGTTCGGAGGTCGAAGATGCGGAGATGCGAGTCGGAGGATACGGCAGAGATCAAGGCGGGGTTGGAGGGGCAGAAAGATGTGCTGTAGGTGCAGTTTCCGATGGGGAGGGTCTTTATAGATTGGTTACGCGTTGGCGACCACTTTCGAGTATGATTAGAGGCATTATTTGTAGCAGGGGGACGAGTCTCAGCTTACAATCTTGACTGTTCCGTCCCAGGAGCTTGAGATGAAGGTGTCCTTGGTGACAGGACTCCAGCAGACCGAGAAGGCTTCCCTCTTGTGTTCGTGAAAGTTCATGACGGGAAAGTCGTTGACGCCCAGGTCAAACAGCTTCAGCGATCCATCTCCGCAGGCGACAATCAGCTGGTTCTCGTTGATCTCGGACCAAGCCAGGTCATAGAGCGCATCGTTGGTATCGAAACTGCGGTGCGAACAGAACGTCAGTGACTAAAAAGGTGGCCATTGGTGACCCAATTCTACTACATACGTCTTCTCGACCTGCACGCCTTGAGCAGTCAGGCCGAGCGCAAACACGCGGCCATTGCCAACGATACCAAAGTTGGCCGAACTCGCGACGGCGATGCGCGAGTCGTAGTACGGCGAGTACTTTACGGCGTAGGGGTTGAAGCCCTGCGTGCGGAACTCTAGCATGGCAGCCATGATGCCGGAGGAGGGTCTTCTAGGACCGGTCGCATCGACGAAGGGAGGTTATTCAAGGGGGGGGCCACCATTGAAACGAAACCTGTCTCTGGAGCTCAAGTACCAGAGGGAGGTCGTATTGACATGTGCCTCGGTAATGGCCGAGCCGCGGGGTGCGTGAGCCATGCTTCTATCGATGCGATGCGTCATCAACGGGTCGGTGCATCAATCGAGGTCAGTATCACGTGCTCTCGCGTTTGACACATTTCGTGCCACCGCGCGCCCTTTCAGCCTGGAACATTTGACAAGCAAAGTGATCAAATCCAATCTTTGGTCGTGGATTTTTCGCAGAATGCCGCCGTGTGTTCTATCACATACTGCTGAGATGAACAGCAGGTGGTTCTGAATACAGAAATTGAGACTATGAAGGCCTTCCTGACACGTCCTAAACGGAAAGCATCCCCCCCGCCTCAACCAGAGCCGGAGGAGCCAACAGAGGTCAAGTTGGCACTCTTGTCGTCACTACATCCGACGTTTGAGCAGGAAGACTTGCTGGATATTCTGCTGGCTCACGATGGATCCGTCTCTGAGGCGTCAGCTTCGCTCAAGGTTCGACCTCAGGTGAAGAAGGGTAGCCGGGTCATTGGATACCAGCAATCCCTGAAGCAGTATGCATCGCCTAGCAGCTCAAGCTCACTAGCCACCACATCGCCAGTGAAGAAGAAGCTCAAGTCGAAAAGGGGCAGCACGTTACACCTCTACGACCCGGAGGATGTCGCGGATCACACGCCGTGCACCATCATCCACAACTTCCTCCCGCTCGAGGACGCCAACGACCTCTTGAAGGAACTGTTGGAGGAGGCAAAGTCGTTCGAAAAGGCAACATTTCAGTTATTTGAGAATGTTGTCTCCAGCCCGCACACGTCGAGTTTCTACGTTGAGAGTTACGACGAGATCCAGCGGCAAAAGACTGACTACCACTACAACGGGGCCAGACTCACGGTAAACTACCCCTTTTCCTCAACTCTTTCAACCTCGTATCTGACTATCGGATATTCAGGATGTACGGCGGATTACACCGCAGCTCCTCAAGGTGAAACCCAAGGTTGAAGAAGCTGTCAACGCCGAGATCCAGAAGCGGATCAAGACACGTTACCCAGGGGGTAAGAAGCTCAAGTATCAACCGCCAAAGGCTTGGGTTCCCAACTCGGCTATTGTCAACTCTTACCGCGGTCCGCAGGAGAGTGTTGGCTGGCACAGCGATCATCTGACATATCTCGGTCCTCGAGCAGTCATCGGGTCCATCTCCCTCGGCGTCGCCCGGGAGTTTCGAGTCCGTCGGATAATACCAAAGGACAGCGATAAGAAGCCTGTCGAGGATGTAGATGCCGAGGGCCAGATATCCATCCACCTCCCTCACAATTCGCTGCTGGTGATGCACGCTGAAATGCAGGAAGAGTGGAAGCACTGCATCTCGCCGGCGTTGTCGATAGATCCCCATCCCATCTCAGGGGTAAGTCGCATCAACATCACCTACAGGGACTACCGCGAAAATATGCATCCTCGACACACGCCCAAGTGTCCTTGTGGTGTCCCTTGCGTGCTCAGGGTGGTGACTAAGAAGAAGGAGAACTTTGGCAAGTACTTTTGGATGTGTTATGCTGGTAACGTGCCAGGCAAGGACAGTTGTGGTTTCTTTCAGTGGGCCGAGTTTGACCATGATGGGAACCCTTTGTTCAAAAAGACAGATACAAAGATTTCTTGAATAAAGAATATGAGCAGATATGCTTTGATCTTGGGATTATACACGCCCGCGCTCTGCTCGTACAGTGAAGGTAGTCATGCCCATCATGGACATGCGTCTCAGTGACTCCATCACAAGAAACTACCGTTTTATTATTCAATACTCTCCGATATCTATACCTTTTACGTGTCCTTGCCTATGCATCCCTATCTAGATATTTACCTCCATTTATCCCCACCCACCCACCAATTTGCCCATTCAGAGTTGCCCCATTTAATCTGCCCCTACTGCTTGGGAGAATCCCGCATATACTTCAGCAATGCCAAACACAACGCAGCAGAAACATACATCGCCCCAGCAAACATCTGCACCCGAAGATACGGGTACTTGTCTGCCTCGTTATCCCTTAGCTTTACGGCAATGGCCTCTGCCACAGCCGTAGGAGGCCCCAAGACCAACCATAGGACCCCCAGGGCACTCGACATGTTACCAAGACCGACAACCTCTGCCGCCAACGGAGCTGCCGTTGCCCACAGGGCCCCTGCTACCAACCCAATGACCAAGGCGAAGAAGCAAATCGCCACCATGGACTTTGCAAAGACCCAGAAAACAAAGCAGAAGAAGCTTGAAAGGAAAGTGGCGGCCATGGCAACGTTGAACCTCCCAAGCTTGTCGCTTAAAACTCCAACTCCAGGTCGGCCAAAGGCTTGACCTAGGTTCAGAAGAGCACTTGCGATACTGCCTTGATGCTGCGTCAAGCCTATGGCTACAGCGTAGCTCGAAAGACTGAATAGTAGCACCACATATGCCATGCTACTCAGGAAGGCCCATGCCAGTAGGATGTTGTACTGCGTATTCCGTAGCACCGAAAATCGCAGCGCAGCGCCCTTGTGTTTCAAAGCTGCCTTGGGTGGGAGACGAAGCAGGCTTCCACACAACAGGTTTATAGCGAAGCATATGATCCCAAGGATTCGCATAGTCCATGGAAAGTCCAGCCGGGTGATCATGGCCCCTGTCGCCAACGAGTATGTAAGACCGCCAATCCCTGAGCCGGCGGCTGCAATTCCGTTCACGAGACTTCGGCGCTTTTCGAACCAGTGAGAGGTGACTCCTACTGAGCCTATGAAGCAGAGACCCATGCTGATGCCGAAGCAGATGCCCTGAGAGAGGAATAGTTGCCAGTTTCTGCCGACAAAGGACGTTGTTATCAGCGAGACCGCTTCAAGGACCGCTCCGATGACAATGGTCACACTTATGCCGCAGTGATGTACCAGAGCAGTTGCTAGGGGAGAAACAAGCATGGCACATGCGATACTAAGGCCGCCGACAAAGGCGTAATCAAGCGCCGTGGTGCCGGGGAAGGTATGATCTGAGAGATAAAAGGCGAGGATAACACCGTATGCCTATCCGACGTTAGATAATATATGAAGACCAAAGAGAGGATTTCCATACACTGTTGATGCCCCATGTATGGGCATTAATCAGGAAAGTTGCAGCAACGCATACCCAACCATACCCTCCCTCGGGCAGGGCCTTCGGGTCTTCCTGGTCTTGAATATCTGGGCCACAACGATCCATTGGACACGACATTTCTTCGAGTTCGGTCGAAGATAAGGTCGAGCGGCTGTCAACAGGAAGAGTTGATTCGGACATTGTATCAGAGCTATTCGAATCGGTCGTAGGACGTGGAGGAGGTTCAGTTGCGTTTCGAAAAGGTGCTGGAAAACGAGGAAAGCTAGTGAAAGTACGTATAATTCAGTGCTTGTATCAATCAATTAAACTGGCTTGGGCAGAATCCTCTTAAAGTATCTTCTCACACAAGCACTTACACCGGTCATCTCGGCCCCGGGTGGCCGAGTCGATCCCAAGTCCATCGCCGGCGGGGCCCACTTCTCTCCGGAGATGATTTCATTGGCCAAGGCTCCGTGGCCGATGAACGCCGCCGCTCCGGGCCTTCGGGGCCGAGAGGGCCGAAGCTGGCATGCCTCTGAGATCAGATTACGGTGATCACGGAGACTTGGAAATCTTCAAGTTACTGAAAAGAAGCCCCGTCAGTATCGATCATGGCTCAGCTCAAAGATGGCGCAACCGATGGAGGTTCTCCTCACGAGTCTTCCCAGTCCCATGCTTCGGCGGAGCATCGCCGACAACACCGGTCTTGTGTCAACTGCTACCAGCGCAAAGTGCGGTGCAACAGGATACTACCATGTACCCCCTGCGCTCGTGCCGGACTTCAATGTGTGTATCCGACAACAGCGCGTGCCGCTTCGAACAAAGCACCGTCCTTGCAGGATATATCAGACCGCCTGGAACGACTCGAGAGTCTACTTATGGAAGTATTGGGCAGGAATAGCACTGAAAATGTCCCGGCTCCAAAACATGAGGCTCAGGTACAAGAATCCCAGACACATGAGGCTCTCTCTGTACCTGTGGCCCCCACCAAACCAACCTATTTGAATGAGGTCAGCTCTAGACCATGGGAAGCTCTGCTGCAAGCCGGTAATCGGGCTCACTACGTTGACAACACAAACCTGCTTGACGTCTTTCAAGATGTACGCCACCCAATATCAAGAGCATGTAATATGCCGGGGGACTGATTCTTTCCCAGGAAGACCGAATCAACCCCCCTGAACTCGATGAAGTGCAGGAGAGTGTGCCTGGCTCATCCAGTGGGTTGAGTCTTGCTCTTGGTCTATCACCCATGGATCTCGATGCAGGTACTGACCCAGATCGACTGCACCCAGATGCACAGCTCGCTCTGCGATTATGGACAGTATACGCGGAGAGAGTAGATCCAGTTCTCAAGATCCTTCATATTCCAACTGCACAATCTGCTATGATCACTATGATTTCAAGGCCAAAGCAGACCAACTATTCCCTTGAGGCGCTGGCATTTGCAGTCTACTATGCTGCTGTAACCAGCTTGTCCGAAAATGAGATGTCGACGATCTCAGTGGACTTTCGGCAGGGGTTCCTTCAGAAGTGCAAGCTTGGGCTGAACCAGGCCATCACAAGGGCTGATTTTCTGAACGAGCCAAACATGACGACGCTGCAAGCATTAGCTATCTTTGCAGTAAGTGCGTCTTGGTAGCTTTTATCTCCATAGCTGACCATAGAAGACGTGTCTCAGGGTTCACGACAACAGCCGCGCTGTCTGGGTGCTCATTGGAACTGCGATCCGGCTAGCGCAGTCCATTGGGATTCACCGAGACGGGGCCTCACTGAAGCTGGACCCTTTCGAGAGCGAACTCCGTCTTAGGTTGTGGTGGCACCTCTGCGTGCTTGACTCACGGGCGCCCGAAGACCACGGCTTCACCAACACCCTCGAAACCCTCGATCAGGGACTCCGGCTGCCCCTGAACGTTGACGACGCTCAGCTCTACCCTGCCATGAAGTCTTTGCCGTCCGATTCTGAAAACTGGACGGAAATGACCTTTTCCCTCGTTCAACTTGAGGCTGCGAGGCTGGTGCACCGAGTCTTGATTGCAAAACCCAGGAATGACGTCGAGACTCTGGAGAATATCGAGGCAAAACGCGCAGTCCTCGAGCAACACAACAAGTGGATCGAGTCGAGGTTTCTGACTTTACTCCCAGCATCAAATCTTCGCAATGCCGCGTGTGCCCACTACGACACAGCGTGTGTCAAGATCGAGTTTATGGTTCAGGTGCGTCAGGAGCTGTACGTCAGCCGACACAGGGAGGCGCCGGGCGCTGTGTTCAGGGGTCTTGGGGAGCGGCCATTCACTGCGGCTTGTCGCACATTGGAGAGGAGCTGGTCTCTTGCCAGCGGGCAGATCTCAATGGAGCACACGTGGATCTTCAAGACCTACACCCAGTGGTACGCCCTAGCCTATGTCCTGAGGTACCTGTGCGCGTTCCCCAACGGCTCTGAGACCGAGGAGGCGTGGGTGCTGGTTAATCGAGCCTTCAGCTCCATACCGTACGCTCAGAGTGGCCAGCTGGCTCGACAGAGCAACACTGGGAGGAATAGTATTTGGAAGTGCCTGGAGTCGCTGCGCTGCCAGGCCTTGAACGCAAGGACAACCCGAGGCTCCCCTGTCCTTGAGCCTTCCGCCCCTAATAATTCCCAGGCCGGCGCAGTAGAGGATGGGGCACCTGAAATCAGCGCCCCGACGGTTGGTTTACAGGACCAATTCTCCAGTTCAGAAGCTGGCTCGTTATTTGCAGGCCGGGCGGAGCCTCCTCGTCTGTCTGACACGACACAGTCGGCGGATCAATGGTATAGCGGGCTGCCGTCCTTTGGCGACTTTGCGATGCCAGAGATGCTCTACTTGCCCGAATGGAATGACATTGTTAACGGGAGCTAGCCCGGGTATCCAGGAATTCAGACAATGCGATTCAATAACAGGATGCGAAAGGAGTTGAATCTGTGTGGCAGTCATCAAGATGCTGGGTTGTAGCTTGTCGCCGCCGCGTAAAGAAATACGTTTCCTTTTAGTACCTGAATGTGACGTTTGAGGCGCTTTGAAATTCAAAGTTGTTCCCGGGCGTCCCTGGCAAGAAAAACTATGAATCTCGTCCATGGTATGCCAGCAGCGAAGGCCCCCAAGATTGCGTTGACAGTGCGGCACTGATAAGCCAGTAGTAATATGCAGCGTTTCTGATCTGTGAGTGCTCTTTATTTCCCTTCCAGAGACCTCAAATTCTTGTTGAAGGCAGATCGCGCGGTAGACCTGTGTCTCACGGGTGTAAGTTCCGGGTTGTGCCCCGAGACACTGAGCCTCCGAAGCTCGTCTTGCTTTAGGCGCCTTATCCAGTTCACCGCCATCATTCTCGACATGATACTCGATGAAAACCGAACAGTCTTCGAAAACCGGTTTTCGTTCTCCATGTCTTGTCTTCCCCACAGCGACCGCAGATGCCCCTTTTCATGTGACTTGGTTGATGTCCAGACTGAGACCCAGGTCTCTGATGACGGTCTTGACCCTGATCTATGATGCTGATGGTGTGCTGTCTCACCTCAAGATTGCGCAACACCGACGCCGGCATTTCCCACACTGGCAAAGACGTTCCTCGGTTGGTATTACACCGAGGCTCTGGGTCAACGTCTCAGACAAGACCCACGTACGAGTCCGTCATGTCTGGGGATTCAAGACAGCGATTTGGTGCAACTCGTTACACTACGGTCGACATTGAGCGTGAGAGATCAGAGCTTGAGGCTGACAGTAGAGCGGAGTGTATCTGCGTGGCATAATTGCTGGTTGAGCCTTGACATGGGCCTTTCGAGGCCTCAATTCTGCAGCGCGTAGCCTGCTACCTGGGACGTAGGAAATTCGAGATTACTTTGCTGTATCCAAGAGCCCTCTGCTTAGGCCTCACAAGAAACGAGTATGAAGCCGAATGGCGAAAAGGGGCCCCGCAAATTGTGGTTGAAGCCTTTGATATCAACTTCACCGCTTGAGGGCCTTGGCGGTGAAAATGGGTGAAATCATCACCAGAAGTCCCAATCGTGTACCGAAATTTGGCCAAATTCAATTGAAAAATTCAGTTCAAACTGGCTTGGCATGATGGAATGAAGCACACAGATCGAATGCGCAAGTGCCATTCAAGCATAGCACAGGGAGCATGACTGACCCGAATATGAGGTCCGGCGATGGGCACGTCACCGATACGACTGGCGCAATGGACGCAGATCGGCTCAATCCAGGCTAGCGGCAAGATGACATCTCGCCGAAATTGCGACACCACCCATGATTCCATCCAATGACTTGAATTCAAGGCGCAACTGTCAATCGTCCATTGGGCCCTGCAATTGTAACAAGTCGATTGTGTCGCAGAAAGCTTGGTTCCGTCTCTTCGGAGTTGAACGGGAGGGAAGGTGAAGCTTGGGCCCAGGCACGCAATCCTAACAGCCCCAATCCCAGAAGCGAGGACCAGGGACACAGCGAGGACTCCAGGAAATAGAGTTCGATAATTGCTGCACGGCATTAGAAGCGCCCGTCGCTGTTGACATGATGCAGTGTTGGTCAGGAGAGTTGGTGTTGATCAGCAGTGAGGGACATTCAAAGCTTTCGGAGAGCAAGCTTATTGGGCGTTGCCAGCGTCACACACGCACCTTCCCAACGTGCCAACGCTCGAGAAGGAAGGAAGCTGCTCGCCAAGAAATTGGAAGGCAGTCCGTGGGTCGTACCCGCCCCTGGTAAGCTGCCAGCCACTTGCATTCGTCCCAAGTTCTTTCCTGGCGAGAAAGCCAATTTCAACTTCCCCTCCAACTTTCAGACCGACCATGAGGGTGAAAATCCTTCAAAGAATGGAACCTTGAACACTCCGCATTCTCAACCCGTCGCGTACCGCCTCGATCCTTTCTGCAGCCTGCCTGCCTTGGTCGCTCTCGCCAAATCCCAGGTCCCGCTTGGATCCTTCTCCTGCATCGCGGCACGCAGTCCTTTGCAGCCGGGTTGCCGCCGGCATCTGGTCCAACGCCTTGCAGGCTTGCAACGGCGATCCCTGGTCGATAAACCGGCGCTAGGAGCCGCATGACACTGACATAAGGTTTCGGAGTATTTTCTCCTACCCTCTCTCTTCTCTCCAATTCATTCTCTTTGACAACACAGACAGTCTTCTCGCCCAACGTCAGAATCGCGCAACTATGTCTGAGCTGCTCACCTTCCCCGCATCTTCGGCTTCCATGTTGGAATCTCGCTTACCCCCGTCAACCCTCGCCCAAGGAACCCACTCGCGACCCTTCGTCACCCTGACCTTTGCAACTTCGCTCGACTCGTCACTTTCTCTTGCACCTGGTGTCCGGACCCGGCTCTCTGGGCCCGGCTCCAAAGCCATGACCCACTATCTCCGTTCGCGCCATGCGGCCATCCTCATCGGTGTATCCACCCTCCTAGCCGACTCGCCTGCCCTGAACTGCCGCATCGCCGGTGCTGCAAGACAGCCCCGTCCCATCATCATCGACCCCCATCTCCGCTGGGTTCCTGACCCCACGGATAAGGTCCTCGAGGTCGCCCGTCTCGGCACCGGCCTAGCGCCCTTTGTCCTGACCGGGGTGGATTCCGAGAGCTTGCCTGCCGCGAGTGTTGCACTGCTTGAGCAGCATGGCGGCAAATATATTCATGTTCCAGCCACGTCTTCAGGTCCTGGCAGCCGGATGCGTTTTGATTGGCGCGCTGTCTTTGATGCCCTGCTCCACGAGCATTTGACCAGTGTCATGGTTGAGGGGGGTGGCCAGATCATCAACTCGTTGCTCAACCCAACGTTCCACGACATGATTGACTCGGTCATTGTCACCATTGCGCCCACCTGGCTCGGCCAAGGGGGCGTTGTCGTATCTCCGGATCGGCTCCAGGACTCTGCAGGTGTTCCGGTCCCAGCTGCAAGGTTATCCGAAGTGTCTTGGCATCCCTTTGGTGAAGACGTTGTTTTATGTGGGAAGCTGCATACCTAGTGCCCCAGAACTAGGCTATATAAATATCTCATGTCCCTGCCGCTTGATTTGGATCTGGAATTCCCTTTTCGCTACCTGTGGCTCTGTTTTTTAGCACTTCCTATTTTGCGTTTAATCCATCCTCCTAACATCTATAGCCTCTGAACCCGAGCTCAAAATGACCCACCATCCGCCTCGCCAAGAAAGAATCATCTCATCGTCGATATCGAGCCTCGAAGTCACTAGACGTCCACCTCCTCGCGACCAGATATTTGCCTATCGAATCCCCGATATCTCTATCCAACCTCGACCTTCGTGTCTCAAACACGACCCGTCCACTTGATTTCCAAGCTCCGAAGTGGATAGTATGCGAGCCCCGTGACGACGAACGCCGCCTCGAAACCGAGATCCCCGATTCGTTCTCCTATGGGTCCGGTGAACCATGGCGTGTCCATCGATGGTATGACCAGCCCGAGGCTGACCAACGAGGCGCCCATGGCTGCCAACCCCGTGGGAAGATATCGCCTCTTGTTCCATATTTTTGGGTCGTACGAGTTGTAGTCTCTCTTCCTGAAAACAACAAGCTCCTCGATCATGACGGCGTCAAAGCACCCTGCCCAGTACCCGACAACGCTGAGAAAATTCTCAAGTGAGGTTGTCCATTCCGCAGCCGCATAGATTGCCATGGGAATCATGATTGCCATGGTGACAATGATGAAGAAGAAGCGAGGCACCTTTGCGAAGACTGGGAGAAGCATCTGCAAGCACAAGGCCACCGAGTACATCGAGTTCAGCGTGTTCCCAACGACACTCAATGCGAGGACGACCAGAACGAATTTGCCAAACCCGCCCGCCGGCTCAAGCATCTCGGCTAGCACACCACCAACTCCATAGACGTCCCACGCCGTCTGCCACGACTCGTTGTTAGGGATAGCACCGCCTATGGCGGCCCCGAGTATGAGTAGAGGCGTTGCAGGTGTCGACAGTCCCAGGTACACATACGTGAATACCTTGCGCCTAAGCACCTTGTCAGCTCATCGACACTCGTGGTAGGTTGGTAGAGCCAGGGCCACTTACTTGGGCTCTTTGGGATCATGATAAATGGTGAAGTCGGACACAGTCCCGCCGAAGGTCATGAAGTATCCGGCCATCAAGCTTCCATACCCAATGACGCCCTTGACCGTTGCTGGTTCATTCTCTACCTGTTGCATGAGCTGCTTGCCTCCACAACCAGCTGCGATGGCAATGGCAATCAAGTTTGGGAGCCACTGCCATCGCTGCCAGGCGTGGATGGCTCGGTACCCAAGTAATGCCGTCAAAAAGCTGATTGCGCAGACAATGCCAATTCCCACGTTGACACTGATTTTAGCCTTCTCATTTACGGCCGCAATGGCCTGTCCGCTGACGATGGTTCCCATGAGTGTGAATCCGGTCACCGTCCCCGCACTCAGGAGGATTGGAATAACAACAAAATAGAACCTGTGATGAAGGTTCCAACATCAGCGGCTGGCTTCCAAGAAAGGTTTCAAGATGGAGCCTACCCGAACGAGTATCGAGCCTGGATCATTTGTCGCATACCAGTCTGGTACCCTCCAATTCCCATAATCGCTGGCGGAATACATGTCACAAAGTTGAAGAAGAGAATGATGAGAGAAACATCTCGAAGCTTGAGGCCATACACGGTCGTGCCAAGGGCTCCGGTAGGCAACCTATCCGTTGGTTAGTCAGCCCTAGGATCATCAAGTCGGGACAACTTGGTCAACGGACGGTAGGACGCAAAGGAGACAGGTGAAGAATACTGTGAACAGGTTGCTGTGTTGCTTCTGAGTCCGTTCTTCTGGTGGCACCGGCAGGATACCGTTCTCTTCGACACCAGCATCAAGCACTCTCCTGTACCACCTTGAAGGTATGCCCTTGATCTGCTCGGCAGAAGCCCCAACCTCGACATTGGGGCTGTCCTCGTTGCCACCGTCCTTTGTCTGGCCTTGCCAATGGGGGCTACGGTTTGCCTCCAGGTCATCGCCGGCTGGTGCCATTTGGCTAATGACAGACGGCTTGGAGTTCATGATTTTGGGCGCTGGTCCGATGTCCTTGGCGTGTTGTGGAAATCTGGGGTCGAGGATATGGATCGGGGGTATGGCATGGTTTTCAGCTTTTCAACATCGAGGATGGCACAAGAGCGGAGGGAGAGAGGCCGTCTTGCATCTCAAGACTCAGCACCTTGTACCTACCCTTCCCTGGTCACTGTTATTCCTGCTATGGCTCACACTAATCAGTCAACTGCAGATTACAACTTGCGCTTTGAGCCTCAGGTCCTTGTCACCTAACAAGAGTCGTCCGTTGATACTGCTTTGCCAAGGCTGCTTTTCACAGACAGCAATCGGATTTGAAGCCGGCTCATGTACTCAGTCCTTGACTGATGTGTCACGTTGGCGAGAAATTTTGTTCGGCTTGCATCTTGGCGACTAAGAGATTTTGGAGGAAGTCAGCCCTCTGGCAGCCACCCGACCCTCCGTGGACCGTGGTTCATTGACACATGCCTCCCGTCTGAAATTCACTGGGTCATAGGTACTTGCGTTCAAGCAGCTCGAAAGTCGGTGACATTGGCTATGATCCATTCCCTGGGCCTTTGAATGGAACTGAGACAGTTCAAGGAGGCTATCCTCCTCCCTGCATGCGGTTCGGAGTTAGCGAACAGGCCGACATCTCTTCATGATCGTCACGACTCGCTCGACCTTGACTCAACTCGCAGGGGCGCTTCATCCCAGGACCCCGTCGACGCAGGCTGTGTGGGCCTTTGAATGGAACATGGCCAGAACATCAAACACTGGCGCAGATCCCCTCGAACCGACCTCTCTCTCCTGCCCGCGTTGCTGTTCTCGGGATATCTTGCAGATGGATTCGGTCTACCACAGCAAGGCAATGGCACGCGGGCCGATGAAGCATCTGGGCATCCCCTCCCCTCACAGGCCGGGCATAAGGGGTCTCCCGTTTGATGAGCAAAGCCAAGACCGACGTGTTCTCACATTTGCACCTGCGTTCTGCCTTCTCTCTGCTCACACTATCCACGGGCCGCTAACAAATACGGTGTGGAGAAAGGCAGACAGCTCAGCCTGTCCCTGCCGGCTGAGACAGACGAACTGCCGTTGTTGATCGAGTACGATATTGTCTCACAAATGGGATCTCCTCTTGGCCGATAGGGCGCCCCTGACGAGTTAGACTGACGCGAGACGAGCCGTGAGCCAAGCTCTCACACCCTCCGGGGAGCAACAGCGGCTACGTCAGGCCCCAGCCCTAGACCCGCCAGGCCGACGCCAGGTTGACGCCAGGGCCGTGTGGTGGCGCCCATGATTGGGGTGATTGTGCCTGGGTGAGGCAACAAGCACCCAACGAAGCTGAGCTCGCCTCGAGGATGGAGTACTTCAGCCGGGTTCTCTGCGCCTCGAGCGCCTCTTTTCTCCCAATACCCAACGAGGAAGTTTGAGGAGCAAACACGCTTCCCGCCCCCTGTCAGCTGTTGGCTGTTTTCCAATGTTGCTCGTCTCGTGGTCGGTCGGTTGTCGATCTGGGACATGCGTGTCTGTCATGCGAATCTTCCCTACAGCAAGCATCTGTGCGCGATTTACCTCCCTCTGACAAGCCATTTACATGTACATGTCCATGTGGAATTTGAAATAGCATGAGTAGCGCCGATACCTGACGGATCATGGGGTGGGCTCGCCCGGTCTGGCAGCTAGATGGCCATGCAGCGGCGGTAGAGTACAGTACTGGCTGGGATGCAGCAATCCTTCTCGTGCCGATCCACATACTGTGATACGTGTCTAAGCCTCTTCGGATGGGAACGGCGCCAGATCTGCCAACAAGATCGAGAGGCCCCAAGGTTAGTTGTGGTGGTGTTCGCGAGTCGTGCGTGGATCGTGAATCCAAAGGCTCGGCGTCGTGTAACGGCGGAGAGGGACGGACACACAAAGGCATGAACCGCCGGGTCGGTTGAATGATTCCAGGCCAGCTCTAACGAGTCAAGCGGCCAATACGACGCTGTAGCAGCTCCCCCGATAGTCTGGACGGTAAAACACGCCTGATGGCCAACAAGACTCTGCCGACATACTGCACGATGCAACGGCGGAAACGCCCGTCCGAGGCCAATTGGAGAGTTCTTAGAACTGGGCCTCCTTGGGGTACTAGCTTGTCGCTCCGTCGGCGCCGCGCTCAGTCTAAAGTGACCGGGGCCGAGTGTTGGGTACGTTCCACACCCGACCAGTCTCGGGGTAGCCACATGGCAATTGGCGGTGATGCAACTAGCCGCGCCTCGTTTCTCCCAGGTCCCTGTAACTCGTGCCAAAAGGCGACACACCCCCATCTCAAGATGGATCCCTTCGACGGAATGAGATGAGACGGCCTCGAGGGGAAGGGTAAAAAGGGGGAGGGGAGCCCTTGAAGGTGCAGAACAAGAGGCACATCAAGTCAAGGGAAAACCATGATGGTGGCAACACTTTGTGGGCAGATAATAACAGACTAGATCTGCAGACGTGCGTGCTTGAGACGGACGAATGTCGCAATGAAAGAAGAAATTTGATTTATGACTTTGGAGCTCCTCCATCTGCAAGAAAATGACTGGGGGGCCCGCCTCACCAAGGCGCAGCAATCAGGTCCTCCGTGTTGCGGGTTCCGGCATCCAGATTTGGTTGCTTGTGTGAGACGGACACTTGCTCCTCTCTGCGGTTGCTGGCGATTCGATTGGTAGGGATAGAAAACTAGTCGTGGTTGGCCCCGATGAGGACTGCTGCTTTTTGGCTTCTGGGCCTGATGTCACACTCAAAGTGCTCAGGGTGGCTTACACGGGAGACAAACATTGTCAGCAACTTGTCCGGCACGGAGGAGGGGCAGGAAAGGAAAGGGGAGGCACAGGAGAAAGTGGATGCAGAGTTGTCGTCGTCGTCGTCAACAAAGCATCCAGGAACGAACCAAAAAAAATAAAAGAAGGGGTTTGTGGGGAGGGTGGGGGGAGTTGACAGACCAGGTTCCGCCATTGGTAAATTGGACTCGAGGCTCTATGGGACTCCCGTCTGGGCCCATCTTCTTGCGGAATTCGAGCGTTGCTAGCATGGTCGCCACCATGATCCAGACGCTGTTGTCGGCCAGGAATCGCCCGACGCAAACTCTGTCACTCCCGAGAAGGGTCTTGTGAGAATCCAGAACCCCGACTAGAACATCCAATGTGGCATCAACGTACCGTCGCCCGAAGCCAAAGTTCCCCACTGGGAATGGCTCGCCCGCGCCGCCGTTGACCAGCGGCTCGTATCTATCGGGGTTGAAGTCGTGGGGCGCGTGGTAGATCCGCTCGTCGTGCGCCATGGCATGGGCGTTGGCGTAAACCACTGTCCTGGGGGCTTATCAGACTCTCCCACGTCCACCGTAAATGCAATGCCGGGACTCCTACCCTGCAGACAAGGTCAGCTGAGTTGCTTAAGCTTTCATTGCAAATGCTCCGTACCTCTGGGGATGAACATGCCCTGATAGACGTCATCCTGGAGCGACTTGTGCGGGATCCCTGGTGATGTCACCAGCGTCAGTCCCGGCTACCGTTACAGGGTACTGGGTCCCCTTCCAGCCCCAAGCCTTACTTACCTAGAGGGGCCAAGGGTGACCATCTGTAAAGAGCGGGTTCTGTCAGACTGATAGAAATTTACCCAAGCGAACTGGGGCCGTACCGATAGATCTCCTGCACAATGTGCTCAATGTACGGCAAGGAAGCCCGGTCCGAAAAGTTGGGCAACCTATCGGGACCGATGACCGAATCGAGTTGGCTTCGGGCTTTCTCTTGTATTTCGGGATGAAGAACCATGTTGAGGATGAAAATTACACACGTTGCCCAAGTCTGAAAGTTTGCTGCTCAGTAATCAAAATCAATCATCATTCCCAAGGTTGAACCCACCGTGTCTGCGCCCGCAATAAAGACTGCGCCAGCAGCGCCCTTGATATCGTCGAGCGACCACTCTTGCTCTTGGCCATTTTCCTCGTTGTGTCTATACTGGCGTAAGAGCTCGTGTGCCAAAGACTTGTTGTCACTGCAGTCATCCTTATCAAGAGTCAGTTCCTCGCTTACAACTTTCAGAGGTTGTCCAAGGGATGCACAGCTAGTCAGTCAAGTCAGTTGACTTACATGCTCAGACTGCGCAGCCGCGAATGGGACGTCGTGGAGTTTCTGGATAGCCCAACGCCACTGTCGTGCAAACCGAAGTGGCCAGTCGCGAACGATCCAATCCGGCAAATGGCGAGCTGTGGATAGCGCATGAGTAACCCCAATCGCATCAAGAGGGCCATGTGGGTTCTTTCTCGCCTTACCCAGGGGTACTAGATCAACGATGCTGTTGGCCGGAGCTCCGCCGTTGCCAGTGGCGTACATTGCGTCGTTGGCAATCTGGATGTACGGGTCATCGTCCTGGGGTACCTCAGTACCGTAGCTTACCTGGAGCACAATAGCCACGGCGAGTCGCCGGAGCGAAGTCTCCCATGAACCGGGCTTGGTCATCATGTTCCGAACCGTCCGCCGAGCCTCAGTGATTTGTAGCTTGTGCCATCGACGAACGTTTGTGTTGCTGAACGAAGTCTGAAGTAGTCTTCTATGCATCTGCCATCGTCGTCCGTATGGGAGAAAGGTCAACGTCTTGCCCCATCCCATGCTGAGCGAGACCTATGTGTGAGCGTTCGAGGTACGAGTTCTGTCACCTATGTGACCGGGAATTTCGATTTGACTTACACCTCTAGTAAGGTGAACCTAGGTCGGTCGCAGAAGTTGGCGCCTTTCTTTTCAAGGACATCCCTGGCTGCCTCCACGCTGTTGAGGACAACGATGGAACGGCCAAGAGACTTGACATGGATGATATCAGAGTCTTGTCCATGTTAGAGCCAGGGGTTTCCAGAATCGCCATCTTCTTAGAAAACAACCGGACTTTTACTCACCGTATTCTCTTGCCCACTTGGCATATGTTGCCGCAGTGTTCTCCTTTGGTATCAGACGAGCATGGCCTAGAAGGAACTCGGCCGGGGGCCCTGGAGGTAGTGGAAGTGTGGGTTGAGCGCACCAGTGGACTAGGAGGAACCACATTACGACAAGGACGATGGCTAGCTCGAGTAGAGCCTTGGCTGTTGTGAACTCCATGTTGACGAGCAAGACTATGGGTTCACCAAGAATGAAAAAAAGGCAAGGTCCAAGTTGAACAAGCTAAAGAAACTTGGTAGAAGTGGTATTTGAGAATTAGTCAGGGCAGTGAGTAGTTGGGCGTTGATGCTGTGCTGGGAAGGAACTGACGGGAGTCCTGATGGGGATGGCTTCACCAATCTGGGGACGGGCCTTCCTCCAACTAAGATAGCACCCGCGCGCCGGCCTCCTGCCTTCCCTGCCTACATGCCTTGGCAGCACTAAATCACGCTGAGATGCAGCTTGCTTAGGTACGGTACGTGAGAAAGAGCCACCAAGGTTCTCCTCCACTGATTCTCTGAGCTCCAAGTTCAGGGCAGATTCCAATCGCGCCTACCTCGTCTGTCTGTTCGTCTGTGAATGAATGAATCGTGGGGCCGCCGACTCCGGACCGATGGGACCCTCTTGTCGCGGGGCCGCGCCGGCTGCTGGCCCATACAGAGAGCCGGCACCAACTTCTAACAGACGCGGCTTCAGCTGTCAAGAACATGGACTGTCTTTCCTCTTTCCTCGATCAGCCCTAGATGTATCATACTGTTCTCTCAGCTGGACGGACGGAGAGACGTTTCGCGACGGGAGTTAGTCAGGAGAGACAGATGATGGGCCCTGGCTTGTCATCACCGACATTTGGACGAATACAAGACCACGACGAAACTCTTGGCGGCAGTTTTGATGCCATGGAGTTACAGACGGGATATGACACATGATGGCGCGGCCACAATCGACACCATGTTCAGTCGCGTTCCACTCGTCATTTTCTGCATCTAGTTCGGGACAATGATCCTGCGATGCTGGTTGACGGGTTCACCACGGGACTACGGGTCTGGGCCTCACCTCTTCCACACACACTCCGTGCGCCCCCCGCGATTGAGTTACGGAATGATTAGCGGATTGTCTTTGCTAAGACCTTCGGCTCCGTCCCTCTGGAGCAGGACCCTTGCTAGTTGCGGCGGAGGGTCCTGTTGTGCTTGGACATCCATCAGGTAACATGGAGCCCGATCCAAGACATCCGTGATGGTCCAAGACATCCAAGGTGCGCCATGAGCTCCCAAGACCCCGGAACGAGGTCTCGAGAGGAAAGAGAGCCGCCAGGGTAGATGTCGTAAAAGCTAACATCTAGTTTCCGCGTTTGAGCGCCTCTTCGGCGACCTTTGGCTCATCTCTCCGAGTCCGACCACGGAGTGGAGCACCTCACCGCAATGCCATGTGCTTTGACATCAAGCTTGACGTGGTGGGAGAGTGGAGGGTGGCTACATACCGACGCTAAGTAAGGGCCGGTACTTGAGCTGAAGGGTTTTCCCAACCATGAATGCTCCGTAGGCGAGTTATCCGACTCAGAGCTTTGCCGGGCAGGGAGATTCGGGATTCGGAGGACGTCCTTCTCGACCACGGCATCAACAAATGCTTGCTAGTGCTGCCACGCCATGATGTGTGCTGCATATGGACCCCGTCCGAGTGACCATGAGATGGCTCGCCTGAGAGAAATATCTGACCGACAGAGTGGTACGAGGATTATAACAAAAGACATATCACAAGAGGCTTTATTCGTCTTTGGATGTTCAGGATGCTTGGCCGATCCAAGTGGAGCAGTCGTCTTCATCAACCCTGTTTGGTGACATGCTCGTGCCCTCTGATCAAATTTAGCTCTGATGAGACTGACTCTTGCTCGCACAAACTTGCTTGTTAGTCCCCTTAGTCATCTGAGACTAAGAGGCTGAACAAGACCTAGAACGGGCGGAATACGCGAGGTCGATAGTGGCTTATTACTCGTAATATCTCAACTCGGAGTCGACGAAAAGCCCGGGAAAAAATCAAGACCCAAAAGGGGGGATGCTGCGAGATGATGGGAAAAAGCAAAGAGTCAAGCAGAGAGGGACCGGAAATCTTGCAGCCAGGCCGCATGCGACAAGCAGGTGTCAAAGATGGATGCTAATGGAGACTTGCTGCATGGCACTTTCTTTCACAGCCCTAAGACGGCAAACAAGAGTGAAAAAGTACCGCATCCCCTCATTCACGGTGGGGAGATACCTGCCCACTAACGCAGCAGGTGCTCCCAACTGTAAGCCACCACGGCGGTTGCGTTGGACGTGAAGGAGCCCGAGATTGCACCCTGAAGTGGGATGTGGGGGCATAAGTGGTGATTGATTCTGATTCTCGGGAAAGCGGGAGTTTGAGGCCCCCTAGCCCCCCTCGTGGTACCTGCCTTACCAACAGATGCGCGCTTCGGTGGCGGTCGAGGCCAATCACGCCCCACTATCCACGTTCCCCTCAGCAAGTGACTACCTAGGTAGACAGCCCTGACCTCACCGCACTACGTACAACATTCACTCAGGCCATTTTCACCCATATCCATTATCAACCTAATCAACCAAGCAAGACACTCATTGTTCAAGGGACAAGCTCGAGGACGCCCCCCTAGCCAGCGCTGCATAGAACCCGCGGATCCGCGAACGAACTCGGCAAAAAGCAATTCATCACCCTTCCAGGCCTGGCCGAGACCCCCTCTCGGATACTGCACCGCACACCTACCTACCTTCCTACCCAGGCCCGGTACTGTACATCACGCACCACGCCCACGGCTCCCGATCCTGTTGGCCTCATACTACATTGCAAATCATCGCTTCTGCATACCGCCCATCATGGCCTCTTCCGGTAGCCTCCCGCGTATTACCATTCTGGGATCCCTCAACATGGACCTCGTCGCCTATGTGCCACATCATCCATTGCCAGGTGAAACCCTCACCTCGAACTACTTCAACACGTCCCCCGGCGGCAAGGGCGCCAACCAGGCCGTCGCTTGCGGCAAGCTCTCACGCGCCTCCGACCTGACCAACGCCTCGGCCGTCGTCTCCATGGTGGGTGCCGTTGGCGCCGATCCTTACGGCACACTCCTGCTCGATAGCCTCCGCTCCTTCGGTGTCGCCGTCGATGCTGTTGCCGTCCGCCAAGACCAGAAGTCTGGCCTGGCCATCATCGTCGTTGACGAGCCCTCTGGCCAGAACCGCATCATCGTCTCGCCCGAGGCCAACTACTCTCTGCGCCCCTCGGATTTCGAGTCCCTTCCTGGGCCTCGTCCCGACCTTCTGATTATGCAGCTTGAGATTCCTTTTGATACTGTCATCCAGGCCCTGAAGGCTGCCAAGGCTGACGGCGTCCCCGTCCTCCTCAACCCGGCTCCTGCTCTGCCCTTGCCTGAGGATGCCTATGAGGGCCTGGCTCATCTCGTAGTGAACGAGACCGAGGCGGCCATTCTTGCAGACTGTGCCGAGTCCGAGCTGGACGACCTCGACGGTTTGAACCGCGTTGGCCGTGTCTTTATCGATAGAGGAGTCCAGAACGTCATCATCACTCTGGGTGGGCGTGGTGTCTACTACCTCAACAAGGGAGGCAAGAGTGCACTGCTTCCTGCCACTAAGACGACGGTGGTGGACACCACTGCTGCCGGCGATACCTTTGTTGGTTCCTACGCCCTCGCAGTTGTAGCCGGGCAAGACGGTGACTTTGACATCGAGGCGGCCGTCACCACGGCAAACCGAGCGGCTGCCAAGACGGTCTCACGCAAGGGTGCTCAGATCTCTATTCCCTGGAAGGACGAGCTAGAGTAACGGTAGACAGACGCAGCTTTTGTTCCGTAGACAAGACAACCAACAACAAAGAACCATGCCAGTTTCCCGCCCCGCCTGCTCCCCGAGGCCGTTTTAGAACCAGGCCCCCCATCCCCATCGGCCTGCGTCCCTCTTGCTTTTGGATCGTGTCGTCGGCACTGCTAGCCCTGATCTTACTGAATCTCCTCCCTCCCGCGCCGGTCTGCTGCTAGCTTCGTGGTCCCGAGTTGTCGAAAAGTCGGCCATCAGGGGGGACAGGGCCCTGAGGGTCTCAGCCCCGAGGGAACGCCTCTTCCACAACGTGCTGCTCAGCGAGCCCCCTGATGGGACTCTTTGGTCCGAGTCCACCGGAGATTGGGGTCCCACGCAAGGGGTATTTCCTTTCCGTGGCCGTGCTGGCTGTGGTCCGTCCGTCCCCGCGTCACTTGCGGCCCGTGAAGGCGGCAGCCCTCCGCTCTGGGTCGATATGCAGGCCGATGCGGCGCTGCCACAGCTTGACGCTGCTCGCCTCACTTCTGTCTGCGAGGACGAGTATCTGACTCGATCACGGTCTCGCTGAAGACTGGCATGTCTCAGAGGGATGAGGGGGGCTGCTGCATGGCCCGAAGCCGCCGACATGCGTCTGCTGCGTTCGGCATCTTCCTCCAACCGTGACCACGCCGCTCGGGTAGATTGTGCTGGCCTCCGTGGGGCATAACGCAAGGCCGCAATCTGTCTCATCACGTCCCTCGCGCTCTCAACGCCCTAGTGTCTCTCGATTAGCGGCAACAGTGGGTTCGGCGTCGGCTCTGGAGGAGGAGGAGGAGACCACGGTGACATCGTGTTGTGGAGTTTCACTGAAGCCATGGCCACTGTCTCAACTTTGCTTTGCATGCTGAGCATGCCGCCGGCTTGTATGTCATTGTCCCTGGACGTGGGAAAGGCCGAGTGACGATACGAAAGCCGCACCTCGATATACTCCACATGCGAGTTGCCCAGCTCCGCCTCGAGATCTTCTATGAGATCGTCGGATTGCGGCCGGGGGTTCCCTTGCTTCCCGTTTCGAGTCCCTAACTTGACATCGACCTGCATCTGAGTCAGGAGAAGGGCACTAGAGCCGGCGTTGAGGCTTCTGCCGATAATCAGTGACCAGTCAACGTCGTCACCTCGGCAGCCTCTCGTATCCCGCACTCACATGGGAAAGCATTGGTTCCGCAGAACCCGGACAATAGATGATTTTTCTGTTGGTAGGACTTGGACTTTCAAGTCGTAAATTCGGCCAAATTCAAATGGGTCCCCTGGAGTGTCAGTGCTACATTGTCCAAGGCAGGTAACGTCCTTCCTTCACACTTACCTTGCTGACCACATCCTGCGAAGCTCTTGGAGCAGCCTGATCGCTTTCGACAAGGCCCCGGCTCTATCATACTCTCAGAGGCAGGCCAGAGTCGGCCGGAGACCTCGATGGCTGCCCACAAGATGTGACACCCAGGCTCGAGAGCAGTAACCTCGGGCGTGATGGCGATATGTGGTGCCAACACACACGCCAGTCTAGGCTGACTGAGGGAAGCGAGGTTATCTGCAGAAGAAGAGAGTTCGGGCGAAGGCATTACATGCCCTTCTCGGTAAGGTGCATAAAGCGTGGAGGGCAAAGTTTCCACCAAAGCCGCCTCGTCACATATGTTGGATAAGGGGGGACGGCTGTTGACAGAGCGCATGCCGTACCCAGCGAGAAAGGTGCAGGATGAGTTAGTTCTTTTGTCTGGATGGGCCCTTGCATGCGCACTGCGTTGTGCTTGTCTCGTTTTCTTCACGGTCAGCTGGGGAGGCGGCGTGATTCCGAACCTCTGGGGTGGACTTTGATCTCTTGTCCAACTTTTTGCCTTGAACAAGGACTGGCGATCACCAAAGTTTGCATGAGCCGTGTTTTTCCTTACTCCCATGTTCTCTTTTCCTGCCCCTGCTCGATCTTGGTCGACTCTTAGCTGTTTGTTGAGTAGCGTGGATGCCTCGTCTCTGGTACCATCGTGCTTCTGGCGACCTGTCACATCACGCTTGTCCTTGCTGATGTTTCTATCACATTTCAAAATCCTTAGGGGGCTTGGCTTGCCATGTGGAAAGTTGCGTCCGCAAGTGTGAAAGTTCCTCTGCGGTGAAGTGTCCCCGATGGGAGTCGACATGGTGAGCCCGTGACCAGGAGTTGTAGGGGATATTTGAATCTTGCGTCAAAGAGCCTGCGCCATTTTAGCATCTCTGCCAAGAACATAGATCGTCGGCTACTAACCCTTTCTTACAGTTAATTTACCGAGGTCAGGTGTCGGGGTGTTGCTCTTCTTTCTCGTAATAGTATCACTTGCCCGTTTGGTGTTGTACATGAATATTCCGACTCGAGCCACTTGCGCAAACACTCAAGAATATGCGCGAGGAAAAATAATAAAAGCGATCAAAAACCCTAGTATGTCGAATTTGATTGATGTTCACAGCAATGACTGATGATGTGTTTGGGTGAGTTGCTAGTCAAATTCAACCTAGGTACTAACTACCTACGAGAATAACAATATTTTGGTTTAGGGTATCAGAGCGCTCTTGCTATACGGACAGTAAAGTAACAGAAGCGAGGCAAGTACAGGCAGACTTGAATACAAGGCGAAGAAGCAGCTAGACAAATCCCATCCTCCGTGGCCGTTGCGGTTCAGCCTTCAAGTTGTTCCAGGGTAGCTGCTGCGGCTTCAACAACGGCAACCCAGGGGAAGGCGATTTGTATGGCATGCTCTGGAACAAAGTGGAGAGAGACCTTGATAGCGGTACTTCGAACGTTAAAGGTATGATTTCACGCAGATTGCCCAAGCGTCCGGCGGAGGTTCTCCTTGACCGAGTCTACGTCGTTATCTTCCATGGGAAGGAATTTGATCTACTGGCGGTTAGATGAGAGCCCACATCAACGTCCCAAGGATAATCGATTTCTTGCTTACCAGATCATCAGCTGTATTCGTCCCGCCGTAGAGGACAGGCTCCGACAAGCTCGAGGCAATGCCCTTCTTCACCCTATCCTCCCAGACCCCATCCCAATTCCACTCCCCAGGATGTCGAGTGGTGACGGCAGGTGACGTAGGTGTCGCCTTTTCCTGCGTTTGCTCAGAGGCCTCCTCGCCTTCTTCCTTGGGCTTCTCATCGCCTTGTGACGGCGCGGCGGTGGTGTCTTCTGTCAGCTTGCCTGCTGCTCGCCGGTGCGTCCTCCAAGCATGCCAGGCACCCGGGTTCCCTGCTGCGGCCAGTGGCACCGAGTCCAGGACCGCCTCGTCGTCGAATGTGCTGCGGATGTAGTGTAGTACTTCGTAGGCTGATACACTCTTCTTTCCGGTTCGCATATAGGATGGTTTTCCCGCTGATGATGCAGGTGTCGTCGTGGCGCTCGATATACTGCCGGTCGGACCCGGACTTGATGCTTGCTGTCCTGAAGCCCGTCGCGCTTCTATCATACTCCTCCTCCCCCGGCCGAACCAGTCTGGGAACCCATGCCGCAAACTGAACCCACCGGGGGGAAGCCGTTCCTGGTCTGAGGCGCTCACTGTACCGCTGTCTTCGATCTCGGTGCTGTATACGTAGGTGGTCAAAGGTGTGATAAGGGGGTGGAACATGTCGGTCGAGAAGGTGACTAGGGGAGGTAGCTGAGGATAGGCATCGGGAAAGGATATCTGGAACCTGAGGATGGCAGGGCAGTATGGGCCTGGAGAGGTCAGCGGACGCGCGGCCACGTAATTCATTGTAGCTCCCACCTTTGCGGACAAACAGGACACCAGACCAGAGCGTGGCATCTCCTGGGGTCAAGCTGACGAATATACCTTCAGGGCAGGCCTGCTTGAGTCCGGTGCTGGTACTCCCCGTTAGCCCAGCCCGCCAATGCCACCATTCAGAGGAAGAGGGGACCTTGTACGGACAACTCTGAGAGGAGCTGCTGTTTGCGCAGCGACGGCAAGGCGCCCATCTTGACAGATGCCATTGTGCCTCGGAGATCTGCCGTAGAACCGTGGAATAACAGAATCAGATCGCGATAATAGCTTGCTGAACGAGGCTCGTGATTGAACCCCCCCTGGAGCTTCAGGGTGCTTGCTGTTTAGGCGGTGTAGGATTCTGCCGACTCCGATGGCGGGGTGTGTCATATTTGGTGGGGTTCATGAGACCGAGGCTTCTCTGATCGCGAGGATGACGACGAGAGCTCGATAATGATAATCCATGATATCTTCTAGTAGACTTGCTCGTAGGGCGTTTATTCTTGGTTCTCATAAATGCTGGAAACTGACCAGCAGTCGTCTATTCCCTAAGTAAACGCTCCATCATGAATAACTCGAAACTTTTTCACCCATGCCTCCTCTTGACGGCGATATCCAGTATGTAGAATAGGTAGTCAAAAAATCAGTGACCGAGTCGCTGCTCAATCTTGGCCCTCTCCTGATCCCGGATCTGGGCTACCTCGTCCCTCGTGGCGTTGTACGAGGCCGTGACCTGGTTGAAGGGGTTGTCCGGGTGCTTCTCAAACTCCTTCCTGATCCTGTTCTTCCTCTGCTCCATGCGCAACCCGGTGCCGCTGCCGTCCTGCTTCATCTCCTGGAGGCGGCGCTCCTCGTACTTGGCGTACGCGGCGGGGAATCGTCGCTCGGGGTGCCTGTCGATCTTGCCGTCGTCGCCGCCCGTCGTCAGGGACAGGGCGTCCAGGGCGTTGTCGATACCGGAGGCGCTGATGGCCGAGGGCTTGTCGTCGTCGAGCTGCGAGAGGTCGAGGCCGCGAGACTTCTTGACGGGGGCCTTGGACTTTTTGGGGGCCTTTCCGGGCGTGTTGGCTTCGTCCTCGGCGAGGAGGGCGTCCTTCTCGGCCTTCTTCTTTGCGGCTTCAGCCTTCTTGGCAGCTTCAGCCTCCCTGCGCGCGAAGCATTGTCAGCTATCGGAAACAAGATCCCAACGTGAGAGGAAACGGCTGCCTCACTTCTTTGAGTTGTTTTTGGCGCCCTTCTGCCACTTCTCATCCTCAGCCGCCGCCTTCTTGGCGTCCTCGGCAGCAGCCTTCTGAGCGGCGGCCTCAGCCTTGCGAGCGTTGCCCGCGACCTTCTTGCTGTTCTCCTTCTTGCCTGCCATTGTCAAAAAACGGCCGGGAAGTGGGCGGGCGCGTATGTGTGTGTGTGTGTGTGTGTGGCTGAATGGAGGGGGAAATGAGAGGCGTCAGCTTGCGCAAGGTTGTAAAACACGGGCCTTTGTTTGCTCGAGTATGACGAGGTCCGTCTCCGTCGGGTCTAGTCCAAGGAGGGATTTTCTTTTGATGTCGTAACTATAGTGTAGTTTGGTATAGATGGATCTGTTGGTGTGGGATCCATGGTGGTGCCCAAAGCTGATGCCTGGGTCCGGATCGGACAGTGCGACAAGGTGCAGAAGCCACACTTATGAGCACTGTATGCAGTGTGAGGCATTCATGACAAGGAGCTCTCTCTATTGATGCGACAATCACGGATCCATGAGATCCATTGAGGCTGGTACTGTCAATAATGGATGGACCTATTAGGTAATTCTTCGGTTTGAGCTTTTGCGCACAGTTCTCTATAATTTCTTTAACCAAAGACCCATTTCAGAGTGTCCAGTCAAAGCGCCCAGTCTAGGTTTCCAACCATATCCGAAACATGTCCTCTCGCAAGCTACTGAGATGACCATGGACGATATGGACGACGCTTAATTACCTCACATCTGAGCGAGACGACCAACAGTCACAGGATCAATTCCATGTCATGATCATGTCCAAGTAATATCCTACACCATATCCGCATCACATCAGCGTGCTTGACCCGTCACACTCGCTTAGAGGCGTCCAAGGGTCTCACAATAGTATTTCTGCAGGTGTGTGCTGACCGCCATGGCAAACCAACTTGTGCCATCCAGTCTACTTACCCATCTACCTGGCGTTGTCCTTCGAGGTACCCTTCGTCAATGTACCTCGACGTTGACAGCCAGATGCATCAATAGTTGGTTGGGCCCTTGTTCACATGCTGGTCTTCAGCCTCACTCGAACCCTTCCGATAGCCAAACATAGACCAATACTCCACATGGATCATGCAAGTTCGTGTTACACAGCATATGATGCTCCATATCTCCGGTCTTGGGAGGAGCTGTGTAGGTCGGTGGGCGCCGGCGAATTGACTTTGGGAGCCAGATGTACCCTCCCGTCACCGCCGCGTCACCGCCGCACTTGGGGGCTTCTGTCAGTTAGCCCGTCCATGTTTCGCCTGGCGCCATCATCGTCGAGTCGGGTATTACAACGATGCGTATCATGGCCAATCCTGATACATGACCTCAGTGATGGAAAAATGAAGCAACGCTAGGTTGCTAAGCTTATGCATGTCGTGGTTGGTCGTAATCGGCCCGCGAGACCACCGCTCTTAAACCGCCTATTCCTCTTGAGGACTCTTCTGCTTCTGTCGTGCAGTTCCCGAACCACGGGACCGGGACACCCAACGGTGAGATGTCCTAAAGCAGCCCTACAGCGTGTTGATAGACGAGTGAGAGAGTGTGTGCCTCCCGGAACGGGGAACCGGCTCAATAGGATCCCACGGCCTAGATCGCTAGGCACATGGCTAACCAGGTTGGTTTGCTTCACAAGGGCGCGACAGGAGATGCTCTCACAGCTTAACCAATTATTGCCCAAGCCTTGCGACCCCCGCATCCCGTGAAGGGTCGATAGGAGGTAAATCCGCGTCAAGTCATTCTACCGGCCGATAGCTTGAGTGATAAACGTTGCTGGTTGAGTATAGCTCCGGCTCTCGATAACCATCTCCGACTCAGACGCGGGGGAAGAGCGTCTCCGATAGCATCCATCCAGCAGGCTGCAATGGCCTGACTCCTGACAACCGATCCGCAGGTGCGGCGGTGGTAAGCATCCAATGCAGCTCAGCCCTTCCCAGCACTGCTGAAGGCAACCAAGCCGCTGTGCCACGGTGAAGCCGGAGAGATTACGGATACATGCAGACTCAATGACCCGCGCATCCCTTGAATCCGGCACGACAAGGAAGATATCCTGGAAGAAATGCGACATGTGAGGTTTCTTGACAGGGAGCCGGCTGAGATAAGAGCCCTCGCCCAATTGCACGTCGGGACAACCTATGATTAGAAATGCCTGGGTCAGCAGTGAATAGTTTCTCCGTTTCAACCCTGCGTGGTTGCCTGCGACGGTTTGACAAAGCTGGCCTCAAACAACGTTGGCTGTCGGTTGAGCAACATAGTCTGGGGTAAAATGTCGTTGCTCTTCTCGATTTGGCTTGCTACATGCCGAGAGAAATTATGATCCGATTGCAGAAGCTCCTAGTCCTGAAAGGTTGCAAGGCATCCTGGTTGTTGAAGCGAGTGGCCGATCAAGTTCAACTCAGCTCTCAGCGCCTCCCTTTCTGGACAGTGCTTCTCTGTGTCTCGGTTGCAGTGTTCTCAAGGGTGAATGCCAATAATTGATAGCTCATCGCACCATGGTGATCCGAGGGTTTCGTGTATGGTCGAGTAAGAAGGTGTGTTGAAGTTTCTGTGATGAACGACTTTGGCAGGCTATGGTAATTGCGGCTTAGACCACTTCGCTTCCGTCACGATCGATCGGATTTCTATGTGGGTAGTCAGTGACGTAAGTAGACATAATGGGGGAGATTTCTGACAACCAGACCGTCCATGAGGGAGAGTTTGGGACGAAACATGGGGTGGTATAGCAAGAATGTATTATCCCGCTGTTTGTTGCCCGTATCGCAGACCGCCCATGTCTCTGAGAACGAGGCTGAGTAGACACTCCGCCGTGAGATGACTTGGCTCAATGCCGCCGGAACAGAGTAGAATTTTTCGTGTCATCTGGCTCTCGGTTGAAAAGAAACCTTGGTTCGGAATACAACCAAGGGCCGCGGTCCTTGTTGTTGCCAGAAATACCTACACGACGTGGCGCAACCGAATTCGATGATGTTCATGAGCTTCCCATACCGCCTTGAATCACAAAGTCGTAAACGTACTCGGTACACGTATTGAAACACTTGCGGTAGCCATTCAGTAGGGGCGGTTGTTCGGCTTCATTGCTGGTCCAGAGTGTAATGTGCTGAGCCCCATGCTCATGCTCATGCTCATGCTCATACTCCCGGCTGGGATGCCCCCATGGAAATTGCAAAACAGAAATTGCAATTGTGTCGCGGCCAGATAGGCAACCAAGGCGCTCTGCCATCCATAGACATGGCCAAGCGTTGAAGCGAGATGTGACAACTCAGCGAGACCGAAGTGGCAAATAAGTGACTCTAAACTCTGCGACCGCGGGCGAACCTCTGGCGAGATCCTGGTATTTGTCCGAAGGCCATCCATAATAACCCCAGCCGTGCAACATCGGCTGTGCCGCGGTGTGCTGTGGGGGACTGAGTCTGAGTGCAAGATCCAAGCGCAGTTATGCTGCGTTGTCGTTGCAGCGGTAGTCGTCGGTCAACGGCAAGGGAGAGAGTGTGTATAGTAGCATCGGCTGCTCGGGCTCCTGGGCGTGATGGATCGACAGCATGGGCTCAGGGACGCGACCATGCCATGCAGGCTTTCGCTTGAGTGCTGCAATTGCATGGACAAAGTCCCTGTAGGGAGTAATCTGCCGCCGCCGATAGAGGAGACGGTGAGGTTTGCTCACCGAGTCGGGCCCCAGCTGCGGCGCAGGCGGGAAGCAAGGCTGCAGACGGGAGATTGGGCTCGATCAGGTTCCTGGTGGCGCGCGACCTTGTTTGAGAGAAAGGAGACCCGGTGATCTGGAACAGCCCTGGTCCGTTTTGAGAACGCCAGATCAGCGAGATTTGATGTGGGCACGAAGCAGAGGCGCCCAAAGGAAGCTTCCCCGAGCGAGGTCCCAGCCCAAGCACGCAAGCCCCCAAGGCGAGGCAAGGCCCAAGTGCCCACCCTCTTGTAGGTCAAGATCTGCTGCAAACGTCGTTGTGGTTATTTCGGAGACAAGGACCGTCATTGCTTCAGTGTGGTGGACGTCATAGTTGCACCTCGCTTAGGAGGACAGAGTCGAGTCGACGCAAAGTAAAACCGCCAATTGGCCGTCCTCGTTCTGGCAGGCCGAGACGGCACGAGCGTCCAAAGCAAAAAGCAACAACACGCCCAATAATTCCTAGTCGTCCGAAGGTTCCATCAACAAAACAATTGCCCAGGGGAGGTTGTGCTGCGTCTGTGTCTGCTGCTGCATCCGCCCGGCAGCAAGGCATCCATGGAAGGGCAGAGAGGCGAGCGAGCGCAGGAGGAGGGATTGCGGGTTACGGATTGCGGAGCCGGGCCTAGAGGGAGGGAGTAGCGAGGGCTGAGAACTGAGAACTGAGAATGCAGTCAAGTCTAACAAAGCTATCTCGTCTTGCCTTGTCGCCGCAAAGTAACTGGCAAGTTTTGCTTGACGCTTGCGGCCGTGCCAGGGTCTAAATCCAATTCGTCCGGATCGACAAGGCACGGTTCCCCGTCATGGGCAATTGACTGCAAATCACGGGATCCAGCGCCGCCCCTGCCAAAAATTGCTCCTTCCCCCTGTTGCACACACCCCCTTCTCACTCCTACCCTCCCTCCATCTGTTCGCAAAACTCCACCCAGCCAACCCTGGCCCCTTTTCGAAACCTTCGAGAATCCCAAGAAGAACCGGGGCGAACAGCGGTCAGTCCAAGAGCCCCTGTCCTGTCCAGCCTGTCCACCCATTCCAGCGCCTTCAGCTGCTGACCACGCCAGGACAAGGGCCTCTTGCAGCCCCAGGACGCCCCAGGAAGTGCGCTGGAGCTCACGGCCTACGCCGAAGGCTTGCGGGGTCATGGCAATCAACACGAGATGACGGATGGATCCTCTCATTTCTGCCATGAGGAGCTGCTGAGTGTGGTGGTGCTCTGGCACAAACGCACCGTTGCACAGAGTTCTCTGACCCCCCAAGAGGGCCAGCCTCGACGAATAGGCGTCGACCACAAACTCGACTACCTCTGTCTGCCGACCGACGTGCTGCAGCGCAGCCTTCAAGTCCCATCCAAGTATGGATGGATTGATGCCGCTCGGTGATCCAAGTTTTGCTCAGGCCATGCCATCACCCTGATGCTTTGCGCAGTGCTGTGCTGTGCTCCCTGCGTACGTGATCAGTGCCTACTGTACAAATCGAGCCACCCGGACTGCTGGGTTCGACTTATCCGTACGTTTCTGAAACATGATGCACAAGTCTCCCACCATTGTCTCCCCCCTTGCCTTTTCTTTGTTTCTTTTGACAGGAGGTGTTGCTCCATCTGTCACTCCGTAGTCCATGACTGGGACTCGCTCGCTCCTCGCTTCGTGTACGTATTGACAGGATGCATCAGATCAACCCAGTCCACCGGGACGCTCGCCCGCCGCCCCCTTTTCCCCTGAGGCCAACCAGCCCGCTTTGCTTTTTGGACCACTCGGCTTCTCCCCTCAAGCGGGGCGCCATGCGACGGGTTCCCAGAGAGGTAGCCTTCTCGTAGCACGAGACCTGCCGCGGATGAATTCAGAGGTACCGACAAACACTCCTCGGGTTCCACTTGAGAGCCCGGAAGCCAGGAAGAGGGCCCGGAGGTTCGCAAGGATTGAAGGTGAAAAGGGAGACAGGCTATTGGACGGCGACAAGCGCCCGCGCTCAATGATGACGACAATAGAAATTTTGAACTCCTCCACGGCTGACGCATTGCGGGCATGGCCACTGTCAAAGCCGAGGTTTTCGAATGTTGTGCAACAGGTCAGAATCCGTATGGCCAACGAGGGAGGGAAAAAAGGCAAGACCGGCACTGCTTTAGGCTTCACCGATGATATGACTCTACACTTGCAGATGCAAGGCGGATCTGGCACATACTCGGCAGGTGCCTGAAGGCGTCCACGTCGTCGGTATCCATTTGAGTCTATTTTCAAGTGCCTACTGCACAACATGCATACATATGAGAGTGAGCCACGGCACGAGAAGAGCCAGAGCGGTGCTATGCCACTTCCGTGACAGCCAGCCGCAATTTCGCAGTGGGGAGCAGGGCACAGGGCCTGGATCGAGCCACTGATTACACAGGTCAACGCGCACCTCGAGCTCGGATGCACTGGCACGAGGGAACACAACATGGGCCAAGCTCAAGCTGCTGCTTGCTTCTGCACCTGCCCCGGGCCGGCATTGCCAAACTCGGACCATGTGTACGCAATACCGGCGGGCTTCACATGGGGAGACACGATCCCCAGCAAAGGGCGACTCCCGAGAGGTGAAATGCCTCTTACAAGGCACATATAGTTGCATCCAGCATCTCGACTGGTTGAGACCAGGCCTTGTATCTGTGGAGTCGGCAGCGCGCTTCCGGCACTCTTGTCGTTCGGGGATGGGGGCTGACGGCCCAGCGGGTTGGGTGCGAGTGGGCCTTTGGATCACTTCCAGAAACGAGTCAGGGAGGCTACAGTTGCTGGCGTGGGCCTATTCGTGTTGCCCAATTTCCGGGCTCGAAGCCCTTACTTGAAACCACCACAACCACAAACCCAGCCCATCACCGCCAGTCTCAGCCTCTAAGCTGGGTTCCAGATGGGTGGCTGGAGCGCCGCACCACCGGCTCCACGTGCCTGGAGTAGGCGAAGGGTCCGGTAGGGCATGGCGGTGACAATGTCTCGGGTTCCTGATGAGATACACCTCACTTTTCAACCGCGACCCCTTGCTTCCCCGTACCCGGCTCCCTTTCCTCAACGCTCCTGGTATGGGGCTCGGGGTGTCAAGCAGGCTCACCCGCGCTCGCTTACTACGTGCCACTGCTACTATGGACATGCATTCTATTCTGCCTTCTCTGCCGCCTCTCCAGGATTCTGGTTTTCACCGAGGGCAGTGTCACTGATCGGGGAGTAGATCTACACCGTTTATTCGAGGGTTGATGGGGGAAACTACGGTCAACAAGGACAACACGTCAACAAGGCATACGCCATGCCTCTCCTGTTATGCCTCTTGTCTGTGGCATGGCACGGCCAGAAGCTGTTTCTGCCTGCCGGCCGGATCACTTCCAGACCATTGTCGTCAGTGAACCTGGAAGTCTTCAAGGCTTGTGCCCCGCCCTTGCTGCGGATGATGTCCCTATCAGTCATGGGCAGGTGCAACATCATCCGCATGAGGATTTTCTTGAGCTTGGCGGCCATCCCCAACCCGGGCATCTCGGCCTAGATAGGTCCTTTTCGGCCGACTGATACATGAGAGGACGCATCTGCTCCGAGATCATTTCGTGCTTCTCAACCTCGTCTTGTGACAAGTCAGAGAACGGGTGGCCCCGCAAGCAGGCAGGCGTCAAATCGCTAATAATACCCAGCCTGGTCTTCCGAGGTTATTCATGGAACTTCTCGCGATGCAGCAAAAAAGCACTTTGCAGCAGTTATTGTTCGTTTTGTCCTGTCCTGTCCTGTCCTGTCATTCCCGTGTTCGGATGTGACAAGCAGTGAAACATGTCAGCGGTGCGACAAGGCTGCTGTGCTATAACGGTGCTGGCAATGCAGCCAAATCCCGAATGACTCCTCTGTGCATCCGAGTCATCTGCTGACCATGCACTTTGTCGCGCCGCAGATTCAAACGTACCCACGCGGGATGGGATAGCATGAGACTCGGAGTGGGAGGGAGGGTCTTTGTTTTGGCGAATACGTCAAGCAGTCGATGCGAGTAAAGATGACAGACTCGAGAATGACAACAAGAACAACAACAGGTGAACAACACACGATGGATGGAGTCGGAATCCCCATGGGCTGGTGGTTCCTGTGGGTTGTCCGAGGCCGCGGGGGATATACTACAGTCAAAAGAGAGAACTACAGTACATGCAGGATAGTTGACCTCTCCTATCGGATGTCCTGGACAGATATCTCTACTCAAGGGATCTCTGCCCAGGCCGACGTCACCACACGTCGCACCGCCAAGGAGAAGAGGACGGGCCATGCCACGCCATGTGCCCTGACAATTGGTGGTGCTCGCGCTCTGTGTATCGCTGAGAGCCGTGTGGGAGTTTGGCCGTCACCGAGGAGGGTGGCCCTTTGGGCAAGTCTTCCCTATTGTTGCTCCACAGCTGGGCTGAGGCGACTCCGGGGGACGTTTCCGTGTGACCACAGGCTTGCCGCTGGGACCGTTGTTCACTTTTCACCGCCTCCCATACCCATCATCTTTGTCAGCGGGTGCGAAGGTCAGCCTCGTTTCCAGCGGCCAATGCCATGAACAGGCAGACTGACCGCATCGACCCTGCGTCTTAGTTGTGTCAGTCATGAAGCGGTGGCCTCGCTCATCATCAGCAACAACAGCATCTCCCTGGCTGCCTTTCTGACAGGACCGGCCAGACAGGATCCATCCAGAGCCAAACAAAGCCAACAAAAGCCAACAGCAACTGCGAGATTCATAGCCACGCGACGGAAATGCCGGGGTAGTACGCTTAGCGCCGTGTAGGCTCCGAATGTCGCGCCCAATAATTAAGCTCCAACCCGGCCGTCAGTCCATGGCGTTTTGCTCGACACACGTCCCCGTCCGGCGTCCGCCCTGTCGAACCGGCGAGTGCTCGGCCCCCTGCAAGCCTCCAAGGACAACAGGCACCCCTGGCGAGGTACTTGGGAGGTACATACATGGCTAGGTGGACGCTTGCTCGCGGACGCTCAGAGGGCCCCATCTCCTTGGGACCCAGCCCGCCAGACGACCGATTCACCTCGCAAGGCCAGTCCGCCCTGTCAACCAGGGTGCCTCTTGCAGGATGGCGTCCCGGTGCCCTGACGCCCCACTGTCCATGTCATGCCCAAGAATTTGGAGCCGTTCGCCGCATCGCCTTGGTGTTGGACAGGAGATTTGCCCTCTTGTGCTCATGTCACCGCTCGTTCCAAGCTTGGGTCTAGGTAGGTAATTAATTCACTCCAAGATGGTCCATGGTGACATGTACCCCAGTCTGTCCGGCCGGGTCGAGGGGTGTTGCTACTACCGCTCTCTTATAAGTTATCCACCCCATCTTGGATCCTTCTCTTTTCCTTCTGTGAACCTTCTACGACCATTTGCTTTATTAGTCTCCCTTATCCCCCCGCCACCTCGAGCTCAGTTGCTCTCTCTTCAACCTCTTGACTGGCACGAGTCTCCTATTCAGTCTATACAACAAGCACCCCTCGCCAGCTTGCTCGTGTCTCTACTATCCCACCATCACCAACAACTATAATTATCCACCCTCTCGACGACGACATCTACCAGGGCACTTGATGCTCTAGTATATACACCACGGAACCGACCCAGACAGACAACTTGCGGCTGAAATTGTGTCACGCAAGGAGACAGATCACATCCACCACGGGATTCGTGTAGGACGACAGAATTTTTTGGGTCAATTGCATCAAATCAAGCAGATATGGGGAGGAGTCGTCACATTTCCGCGGCCAACCGCGGCCAGAAGCAGCTCCCTCCGTTTCCCACAAAGCAGATGTTTGTTCTAGGTATGAAGCCTTGCACATCTAGCCCCTTGGCGATTCTTGGACTGACAAGGAGTAGCATGCTGCAGGATATGCGAGCCTATCGCATTCATGTCCATCTTTCCCTACATTTACTACATGATCGAGGATTTCAACATTACCGATGATTCCAGCAAGATTTCAGTCTACGCCGGCATGGTCACCTCCGCCTTTACTCTGGCCGAGTTCTCGACAGGAGTTCTGTGGGGACGACTCAGCGACAAGATTGGACGGAAACCTGTGCTCCTGTTTGGACTTCTCGGAACTGCTCTGAGTGTGCTTGTTTTTGGATTTGCTCCCAGCCTGCCTGTGGCTCTTTTCGCCCGTGCTCTGGGAGGTCTTCTCAACGGGTATGAACCTCAAGAATCCATTGAGGACGCTAGCTGACATGAAACCAGTAACATCGGTGTTCTCCAAACCACAGTCGCTGAGCTTGTTACTGTTAAGGAACAACAACGTAAGTTCATGTTTATCAACTGTGGAATCTTGATATTGACTGTTGTTCAGCACGCGCCTATACTATCATGCCAATGGTCTGGTGCATCGGGTAAGCGCAAAAGACTGAAGCCTTTTAGGATCGCGAGACTAACTTGGTCATATAGATCTATCGTTGGACCCATGATCGGAGGAGCTCTCGCCAGACCTTGCATCAGCTACCCCGAGATCTTTGCCCGCGGAACCATCTGGGACCGATACCCTTACCTCCTTCCTAACCTCTTCAGTGCCGCTACCGTCTTTATTGGCGTCATTATTGGACTCCTCTTCCTCGAGGAGACCCATGCTGAGAAGAAGACCCAGAGGGATCGCGGACGCGAGATTGGCGACTATCTCGCCAATCTGTTGAGCAGGGTGACCAAGTGCAACGGACGAGGGCGTGCCCCCGAGAAGCAGGCTCTGCTCGACGGGGAGCGTCACGTCAGCTACGGTAGTCGCCACGGTTCTTCGAGCTCTGATGAGGAGGATGAGCTTCTGCCCGCCTATCAAAGCCAGGAAAGCTCGCCCCGGCTCGCTCCCCAGGATGACACTCGATCCCTGGAGTCCCAGCCCCTCGAGCCTATTGTGCAGGAGAAGCCCAAGACCTTCACCAAGCCCGTCATCATGAACATCATCTCGTACGGCATTCTTGCTTTGTAAGTGTTTCTCGTCACCTGTTGCTCGTACCGTGTCTAACCTGTTCTCGCATAGCCACACCATGACTTTCGATCAGCTCTTCCCAGTTTTCCTCAGTACCGCGCGACCCGAGCACCCTGTCCACGACCTCCCTTTCCGCTTCACTGATGGATTTGGACTCGAGACCAAGGTGATTGGATTCATCATGTCGGTTCAGGGTCTCTACTCGCTCTTCTCCAACTACCTGATCGTTCCCCCGGTCACTCGACGACTGGGCTCTCTGCGCCTCTTCCGACTCCTGGCGTTTTCTTACTTTGCGTTGTATCTGGTCACCCCGTATCTGGTTCTCCTGCCTGAGCAGATGAGGATGCCGGCCATCTACCTGCTCGTCATCTGGAAGTGTACCTTTTCGACCATGGCCTACCCCAGCAACGCGATCCTTTTGGCCAACTCGGCGCCTTCGAAGCAAGTTCTCGGCACTATTAACGGTATTGCGGCCTCGACCGCTAGTCTGTGCCGCGCTCTAGGACCAACCCTGTCGGGCCTCCTCTACTCGTTGGGTCTCCAGACTGGATACTCTGGACTTGCATGGTGGTTCAGTGGACTCGTGACCATTGTCGGAGCGTATCTGAGCTCCCAAATCACCGAGGGCGGGCCCCAGGAGGAGGCGGTGATGCCAGAGGAGGAAGACCCGCTCATGGATGAGGGTCTCTTCACGGACTACGATGGCGACGACGACAGAGTTTGAAGAATCATGGATCGATCGACATGAAACAGCGGCATACGATTTTATTTACACACCCGGCGTTTAAACGTTTCGAAACCAGCAAGCAAGCAAGCAAAAGGCGAAGGAAGACTCGAGACGAAAAAAAACTTTGGCGACATTTCTTTTCCCGGGATGGATGGATCGGATTGTACAAAGGGCACGCACGCTTACGTCGAATAATACCCCCTTTCAAAGACAGCGACGACGACGGAGCATGGAACAGGCGTTTTTGCAAAACAAAAAAGAAGGATTGATCTGTTTGGGACATTTGATTGATGGCTCCCTTTTCTCATGAACTATAGACTTACGGATGGGTTCGGCGACGGAATTGGCGACAAAGTAGAAGGATGGGAAACGGGCGGAGTGATGGGTTGGGTTTGAACAATGTCTTTTTCTTTTTTAATGGATTCGCTGTACGGCCGACAGCACCATGCGCACACAGCACAACCTGCATCGCCGACGATGAGACCCAGGGGGTCCAACGGGGGCGTTTATGTATGAGTACGAGCACAAGCACAAGCACAAGTACAAGCAAAATGGTGGTCCTAGAGGTGTCGACGGCTTTGGTTTACTTCTTTCTGCTTGGGAATGGAACTACTACTACTGTATGGAGAGTGCGATCAAGACAAGTCTGGCTACCTCGCGGGACCGAGACTGGCGGTGTACGAAGTAGATGGTGTATCTAATTGGCAGTAATCTGAAGACTGGCCTGGCCTCATTTTTGAGCAAGACTTGAACAATTTTGCAATGGTGAATGAATAGTGACGTGAATTGTATCCATAGTTGGCGGTCTATTCGCAACCTCCCTGCCTTTTGCCAAGTATATCGTCGCCCGGGGACCTGTTGCCGATGCGGAACCGAGCATCAGGGCCTGGTCTTGATACGCTTCATGTGTAGAAGGACTCGCTACAAAGTGTTTTGCGTATGGTCACATTGCGTACAGCTACATAATGGCCAGGTCTCGACGAGCAGGGAAGGCATGTCGAATTCCACATGCACATGAAGAGACTCAACTTCCAAGCAAGCAGCCCGTGCCGTGCCGAGACTACCATACCTATCTCCAACCTGAATCAAGTAGGAGGCCCCGGCGAAAAGACGGTGGCCGTTGAAGCAAGCCGGGTCCGGTGGGACGGAGAAACAGGGGATAGAGGCAGCGTCAACGTCAACGACAGGACAGCAATGACATGGGCGGTCAAGTCGGCATCCAATCCCTGGTGGGGGCGGACACAGACAGACAGGCAGAGAGAGAGGGGGGGATAGAGAGAGAAAGACAGATTAGACACCTCGGGGTCAAGTTTCACATTAAAAGAGCAGACTGAGCTTTTTTTTTTTTTATGTCTCGGACAAGGGGTGCACGAACCTTCATGTCAGCCCTCTAGATGCAGCGCGCGCCATGGTGTTGTTGTTGTTGGTTGTGTGACCTACCTACCTACCTATCCACCTTGACCGGTAAGTAAAAAGAGGAAGAAGAGGAAAATCCTGTGAATGGAAGGCTCTCGGGGTGGTTAATCCCTTGATCCCTGGCATGGGGAACAGGCAAGGTTGGAATCGAATCGGCTCTTGGAAGACAAGGAGGTCCTTGCAAGATAGATGGATGGATGCTGGGTTCGAGTCTGGACTGCACAATAGGATCTCGAAGAGGGGGAAAAGCTTACATCGTATGAGGATAAAGAGGGCTGCTAACAAGATGGATTCCAATATTTGACTCATCTGTCCTGGCTATTGTTGCACAGCAGAACAGTGCCTGTGGATTCTCTCTTGAGCACGCCCCCTTCCTCGGGACGCTTTGGTCTCTTTCGTGGTGGGTTAGGTTGAAGAATGCAGCCGCAGGGCAGCGCAGGAGAGGAGCATCTGCAGCATCTGTATCCGTGGAAGCGTGGCTTTCGATGGCGGTTGGTGGTGTGGGGGAGACTAGGAGACAGGACCCTTGTTACTTGGAAGACAAGTCTGTACACCTTTTGAAGGACGAGTTTGAGAAAGAGCAACAAGTACAAGATGGAGAAAATGATATGATGGGTAAAAGAGAAATGTTGATGATGTTGTGCCCGTTTTTCATGCTGCTCCGAGATTAAGAAGAGAAAGATCCAAGATCTAGATAGACGAGCATCTTGGCTCTCGGCTATACTTGCAGGTGAGGTGAGGTGAGGTGAGGCTGAGAGCACCAACACAAACACCAGAACCAGAACCAGAAACTTGGATCCAGCCGTGGATGCTTGTCAGTCAGTCCATCAATGACGATGTAGGTACTGTAGAAGGAGGGTTTACGAATACGGCGCCGGCATCTCGACTCGGGAATCGGAACTCCGCCGCTTGATGTTGTGCTGCAGTCACCCGGTCCTGCGCATCCGACCCGGCCCAAGGGCGCGCAGGCGAGGGAAGCCGGGTCAGACACGGGGGTTTTTTTTTCTTCTTCTTTGCCTGACGATGGATGGCGATGTGAAGTGAGATCAGCATGGCAATGTGGAGAACAGAGAGGACGCGTGAAATAATGACATTTACACGGACGGGACAAACAAGCATAATCAGGCTGCTGCGGATAATTGTGAGCGACTTTGCTGTTGTTTCCCTCCTGTTCAACTTTGCTTCTTTCCCGGTGCCACAGTTACAACATAGCATGTGCGCATGTGTACTGTATGTGTGTGTGTACGTGCGCGCGTGCTTGCGCGTGCGTATCATGTACGATGAAGACGCGCACGCGGGCGATTCGATGCTGTGCCGTACATGTGTGTGTGTGTCAGTCCGTCTGTCCCTGGATGCCCGTTTTGGGGAGTGGCACCGAGAGGCGGGCGGTTGGCCAAGGCCCTGATTGACTGGAACAAGGGGAGAAAAGGGAACCAGCATCTTGGAAGAAAAGGCAAAGAAAAGAAAAAAGAAAATAATTAAAGCGAGCGTGTCAGATCCGGATCCTGTACGTCAATAGCCGGGTCATGGTCATGGTGATGACGGTAATAATGCCTAGAAACCAACAGGAGATATGGAACCCTCAGATGCAGTAGGAACCAACGCCTTGTTCAAGGCGAAGGAGGCGAGGCGGAGAGAAAAAGAAAAGAAACATGGCGATTGGCAATGGGATGTCATTGGGTGTTGCGAGTATTTCTCCAATTTGTGATCAATCACCAAAGTCTAGGCTTGAAAAAAAAGATCGTCAGGGCGACTAAATAGTTGGTCAAACCAGACCATCTCAGGTCAAATCAAGCGAAGAGAGGAGAGAAAACTCGAAGACTGTGATGTTGTTGTTGACAATTTGCTTATCAACAGCCGGTAATGGTAACAAGGCCCCCTCCCATGCACACATGGTATTTTATCCCACCCAGTAAGGGAGAAATCTAGCCAATCCGCCTGTCCAATTCGAGCATCAGAAAAAAAAGAAGAAGAAAAAGCACAGCCGACCCTGTTCGGCACTCCAGGCCCTTTAACCAAGTCTGGAAACCTGAACCCTTGTTCGACGGGGTCATCCACATCCATTGAGGGATCTGGATCTGGGCAAGGACACCGCGGAGGGAAGGGAAAAAAAAAAAAAAAAAAAACAAAAAAAAAAAAAGAAAAGAG